>CAEGAE010078435.1:0-92244 GCA_903067095.1 Girardinus metallicus
CCCCTTTTTTTTAATTTTAAAGGGAGAGCCCCATTTTGGATTAAATTTTTACGTAAAACCGCCGAAAAAGCCCAACCCCCCCCCCCCCCCCCCAAAAAAAAAAAACTGGCAACCAAATAACTGAGGGAATCTCGCACAAAGAGTTTTAGGAACTAAAATTCTCATTTAAGAATGAACTAAGTAGCAAGGCAGAAGATTCAGAGACGTTTGTACATCCTAAAACACTACAGTTGCAATCAATTTGAGACATTTTTAATTGATATCTAAAGATGAAACTGTCATCTGATCCTTAAAAAAATTGTGAGTCAGTGATAAATTAATAGAACCATCAAAAGCCCTTCACCAATCTGAACGTTATGCACATTTGTTTACCATAATGCTCAAGCTTCAGGTCAGCAAAGCCATTTTTGGGTGAATCATACCAGATGACTGTCAGGCCTGCCAATGGCAGAAACAAAAGCCACGCAAAACAGGCACACACAAGAGGTGGCCACCTGGCTTTGGTGTGACGAAGGGGCCCTGGTTACCGCAGAAGCAGAGTCATGTTTGTTGCTTTGGTCCCATGCAAAATGCTTCAAGTGGACGAATTTAGGACTAGAAGTGCAGTGCCTTGCGAAAGGTGTCCATGTCCTTTGGCCGTTTTGCTGTTTTATGAGCAGAAACGTCAATATATTTCTTCTGGATTTTATTTGATAGAGCAAGATGTTACAGAGCAGGATTGTGAAGTGGAAGGATGATCATTGGTTTTTAAGGTTGTTAAGCAGATGAAAATATGGAAAGTGTGATGTACACCTATATAACTACTGTATGTTCCGCCTCTATGTAATTAATCTCGGAATAAATATAGTTGATATTTCAATTATGAGCAGATCTGTTTTTGTAAAATACAAATCTGTTGTTAAAAAAGTCTTGATGTCCTGTTTGTAGTTTACCATGAGCCATGTGGTGCCACGAACTTTCCAGCAAACATGCAAACCAAGATGTGTGGCACATTAACCACACAGTGAAACATGGTGGTGGTGGCTGCATTACGTTTTGGGTTTTTTAAGGACCTAAAGTAAGACTTAAAAAACATGCCCACATATGTTTTCCAACCAATCTTACTGGCACTGATTCTTCACAGAGAAAAAAATGGCAAAGGTTTTAGTCTTTACATGTGCAAAGCTGGTGGAGATACATCTGCTCAAGACTTCAAGACATAACTGCAGCAAAAGGTGGTTCTGCACCGTATCGACTCAGGTTTAAAAATGTAAAAAACAAAGATGCATTTTCCACTTCACCAAGTATGTTCCTCTGTGCTGGTTCATCACATAAAATCATAATAAAATGCA
Source organism: Girardinus metallicus (assembly GCA_903067095.1). Lineage (NCBI taxonomy): Eukaryota > Metazoa > Chordata > Actinopteri > Cyprinodontiformes > Poeciliidae > Girardinus > Girardinus metallicus. The sequence continues at coordinate 1,332 of CAEGAE010078435.1, forward strand.
TTGTAGTCAAAGTGTGAAAAAGTTCAGCGAATCCTTTTGCGAGGCACTGTATGCTAACGACCAAGTTCTTCTGTCCTACCAACAGACCGAATGGCTGTTGCTAGACAGCGAGACGTTTTACGGCTTTAAGGGGTTGCCATGCAGGTTATGGACAAACTGCAGCTTTTCATTGGATGATAACCACTTCTCATGCGGTCACTGGTTATCATGTTGACCAGTTTCATGGACACATTAAGACAACATTTCTGTCAACATTCACAAATCATTTGTCGAAAAAAGAAACCTTGGACATTTTTGGACACCATGAAACCATTGAAATCAAGGAAAACCTTGATACCCAGGCTTCTAGCTCCAGATTTTACTTTTTCTTTTACATTTTGGTATAAACATGCTTTTTTACTTTGACCCTTCCCCATGATTTGAAGTATACACCATAATGAAGCAATGAAGAGGAGGAAGACATGAGCTAAAATGGAGAAAACGGGGGGGATATAATATAGGGCTGCAGAAACACAACTGCATCAGGTCGGGGGCACTGAAGTGATTATTTGTTTTTATGAACTGTGATGAGAAAACTACATAATGTACAGATATATATGTGTACCTCTGTTGTTCTATTCACCATCATCTACAGAGCCAGCCAAAAGAAGAGAGAATGGGCAGTTAGTGTGAAAAAAAAAGCAGAAAAGGCAAAGAGGAAAGAAGAAGCTCAGTGAGAAATAATGTACCCTCAGTCAAATTTGCATAAGATTTCCGGCTTGAGAACAGTAGCTCATAATAATATGCCAGCAGAATTGTGCTGAATATATAGCACTTTGAAAACATTCGAACAGTTTTTTTAATCAAGTTGACTTTAAACAAAATAAAGCAAAGTACAAAAAAAAAAAAAAGGGACAACTTGAGATCTTTGCAAAGTAATGTACTTATGATGCATTTTATGTGCTTGGAGGTCGGATTTTCTAAATTCCGGTTTGAAATACAACAAAAGCTCCACCTGAAGTCGGAAATCTTGATTGGGACGATCAGACATCCTTAAGTCGTCTTAAATTCAGCATCCAATATGGCTGCCGTGCATCCAAAAGGTCGAGAACATTGCTGGTATAAACTATTAGTTCTTTGATGGTTTGTAATGCCATTAGTAGGCATGTGTATTTTTTGTCACAATATGAACACATAAAATTGATAAAAATGACTATTATCGCACTTATTGTCTTGTATTGGTTAACACCAAAGCAGATAGCAAATCACTGTCCTAATCAGTAATCAAGTTTCTTCAAAATCACTTTACTTCTTTCTCCTTCTTGCCAGAAATAAAAATAATATAAATAATTGCAACAAATTCCAATAACAAGAAAGAAAAGAAAGCAAGAGACAAAACAAATAGAAAAACACAAAGTCATTTGAGTTCAAACAAAAATCTGACATTAACCAGCCGACCGAAGGACCCGGATCAGAGCTGAACTTCCCCAGTGCTCACCTTGGACTCCACATCGGCGTTGTGGTCGTTCTGCAGGAGCAGGGCCGCGGCCTTGGTGTCGTCCTTGCGTGCGGCGATGTGCAGGGCAGGCAGACGCACCTTGCCCTTTGTATCGTTCTCCAGCAGCAGGGAGACCACCTGGTCATGGCCCTGCTGGAGGGCCACCGCCAGAGGGGTGAAGCCATCCTGCACACGAGGGGACAGAGAAGGTCACCGATGCCAAACAGATAAATGCTTCACTTAGAGATGAAATGGATGAAGAATGGCAGGTTGATGGTAGTGAAGCAGGTTTTAGAGCAGAATATGTAGAGATGTTGCTTGCACATTTTTACATGTCTGACTTGGTGTTTGAGTGCTTATATTTTTGTCAAATATAAGTTTGACAAATCAAGCTTGACTTGATTTGTCAAGTCAAGCTTGATTTGTTTAAAAGACAGACTTTATATGCAGAGTGTGTCAGAGTAGCTGGGATTTTTTGAAATGAGGTTTTATGAAGTCATTATTGAAAACATTTCCTCTAACCCTTAATAGAAAGACTTCAAACTCTAGTGAGTGTTGTCTAATGCTCTTTTCTACAAAGGATGTATTCACTTGCAGAAAAGTGAACACTGGAGGCCAGTGTAGCTGGTTGGCGGACATTAACTGTGCACATCTTGTGTTCTGCGTGGTTTAGATGCATCCCTGCTTCCTACACAGTTGAGATAATAACTAGAGATACCTGATCGGTATGCCATCTATTCGTGAACAAACCATTAATAAACCATTTATTAAATTTAGATGTGTTGCACCAGAGGAAGATTTAAAACACGAAGGACATCTGTTTTTGAAGATTTGATGTTTTTTTTTTTTTATCTGTCACTGATTTTACCATTTCATTCATTTTAGCATAATGTGGTTGAAATTATGTTGCTGGTGGAGACTACTGCCTGATCAACTGTGATTAAAAAAACCCCCAACAACTATAAGGTCCCCAAAGTACAGGAAGATACAATCTGTTGCCTGTGGATACATAGGCATTCCCCTCCAGGATAGTTTTGTTAGCAATTAAGTCTTACTCTTAAACATTTAATATTTTCAGAGTAATTCAATATTCTCACAATGAGTTTCTTTAACTTAAACAAATGGCGGTCCGTCTGACACCTATGCCAACAGCAAACAATTTCTACAAACTTGGGACCATATGAAATATTTCTAACACAGGTACAGAAAACCTTACTGATAACTTCACAGAATCTCAGTTTTAAAAATTTTAACCAATTCTTTAAAAGCCCTCGAATGATTACAACTGAAAAAATCCATAATTAATGAACTATGATACTTTCCAGCAAATCAAAAAGCTGGATTTTTCATTATTTGCAAACTTTCTTCAAATATAGCATAACTGGATCATGTGGTCCATTCAGCTCATTAGATATGTTACACAAATACAGCTGATTCAATGGTTCTTTTAAGTATATATCTATCAGTGTGTGTGGGTGTGTGTGTGTGTTACATAAGTCAGAGGGATGTCCCATTTTGTAGCACATAGCCGTATACTGCCTTCTGCATTAGCACTAGCAGCTACCTATCACTGTTTGTGTGTTTGTGTGTTTGAGTCCCACAGACTGAGTGGCGTTAAATCACAGCAGCAGCGGTGGAGAAGAGGCAGCAAGTGGAGCCGACCACGTCTTGTGACCGACTCAAGGTCACTCTGCCTCCACCAACATACACTACCAATCAATGAGGCTCTGCCATGGCCCTCACGAAGAGATGAAGGTGAGGGAGTGGGGAGAGAGAGGGAGTGGGAACAGGAGGACAGGAGGATTCAAACAGAATGATAATGTGAGACAGAGAGGATGAGGGAAAACACCATGGCAGCAAACAGCCGAGAGGATGGAGGGACAGACGGAGACACAGGAAGGTGCGGAGCGAGTGGGTGGGGGTGGGACAAGAAAAGGGAGGAGGGGGAGGAAACAAAAGGAGGAGAGGAGAGGAACGTGGTTAGTACAACAGCTGTGAAGACCACAAGTGACTGAGGCGAACGCATGGAGACGAACTGTACGACAGCACTGACACAGGAACGCACCACCGAACCGGAGTGCGAGTAGAACGCATGCGCACACGTTTACCTCGGTGGCGATGCTCTGGCTGGCGTTGTTCTCCAGAAGGAACCGCACCACCTCCAGGTGGTTCTCCTGCGCCGCCATGTAGAGAGGGGTGAAGCCATTCTGCACACAGCCCAGAGTAAAAATAAAAACACACACAAGCAGTTACAGTTACAAACGGGTAGACACAAGGGACTTGTTCAAGATCACTGGTTCTTGAACCAAGTAATTCATTTCAGAAAAATATCATCAGCTCTGTAAGATGGGCTGCTCAAAATGCAGCTGTGTTTTGTTCAGACTCAGCCAATATTTCTGACAACATCAGTGACAAATATCAAGCCAAAAAAACATCCTCACAAACACCCTTAAGGAAATACCCGAGTGCTGTTTTTGGATCTATCTGCTGTAATGAAGGAATGTCAACCCCAGTTCTTAAGAGACACTGTCCTGCAACTATTAGATGCATTCATGCTTGAGCATGCTTCAATCAAATAACCAAAAAGCCTCCTTAACATGCCATTAAAGTACTGCGGAGGTGTGGTAATGAGCCATTCATTGTGTCTGGTGTTTCTGGAACAGGGGTGCATTTAAAAGCTGCTGCACGGTGTCTCTCAAGCAGGGAGCTGGAGACCCCGGCTTCAAGAGAAGCAGTCAGACTTCTCGTCACTCCTCACCTTGATCTGACAGAGTTAAATGTAAAATGCACGGACAGCAGTTTTCCACAGAGGCCTAGTTGGCAATTTGCCACCTACTGTCAGTAAAATCCTTTCCGCTGAGTGATTCCCACAAAGTCACTAACTGCCTGATACACTATCAGGCCCAACAAATGTGTGCATCACTGAAAGTGTGATTACATTATATTGGCTTCAGGTCAGCGGAGCAGGGGCACCTTAGTTTCTTTTTCTTTTTTTTTTTTTTTTATCTGTAGGCGAATGTTTGTGTGCGTGTCCCACCTGAGATTGTGCGTTGACGTTGGCTCCATTGGTAACCAGCTCTTTGACGACTTCCGCCTGGCCAGCCAGAGAGGCTATGTGCAGAGCAGTGTTTCCTTTCTGGATTACACACAACAGCCAAGGGAATGCACATTAAGCTCTGGCCCACCTGTCCGACCATTTTTGCTCTTTGTCACCGTAGGTCGCATCCATGTGATCTAGTAAATCCCATCCCCACCGATCACATGCTTGAACTGGTATTTGGGGACTCTGGCATCCCCCTGGCCGCACTGCCAACAATGTGTCACTTCCGATCCCAACATCCCACACGTAAATGAGACCTGGCCCAAAAATAAAACCTCGCCAACCTTCTACGAATGTGTCCAGGTCAGAGTGAAGGCAGGGCTGACCCTTACATTGTCCTCTGGCTATATGACATTGAATGTGCTTGTTACAAAACAGTGATTGGTCACGTTTACCGCGTCCAGTCGCAGTGAAATTAAGCACACATCTGATATTCAAAGCAGACTCATAAAAGGTACAAGTGACAAGTTATAGGTAGTGACTTGACTACTTTAAATGCCATTACAACAACAAGCTTCAAAGTATTTTACTGCGATCCCATGGGAGAGAGGAAAATCAATTTAGAGCAACACATAATTTCAGAAATAGTGGAAAGAATACATTCTAGACATTTTTTTGCAAATAAAATGACTTAAAACCATGGCATACATTATTCAATGAAGTAAAGTCGAGCACAACATTGTATTTTTTCCCCAACTAGAGCAGAACAACGTCAGAAGGCTGGCTACACACAACAAAATCAGAAATCTCTAGATCAAGGTATCCTATCTACTGCCCACAAAAGCTGAGCCAAATCCTAACATCTGATGACATTAAGATGCACGCGGCATCCAAACTAATCCCTAAGAATCCTCAGGGTCACAGTACAGAGATATTTTAATTGGAGATTTTCTCCTTGATCTTAAATATTTTATTGCATCTCATGTTTATGTCAGCACCAGGCGAGCGGCCCGGGGCAGAGACGCCGAACCAGTTGACAAAAGTGGAATAAAAAGCCTTCAAGGTACAAATGTGAATAATGTTTCCGTTGGCTCTGCTTCTGAACCCTCTTCCACGTCAGAATAGTGATGTGATATCTTTTTGAGTATAGGATATCTATTTATGCAGCATATAAGGTGTCCTGTCACCGTTCCTTTTGTATTACTTGCTTTATGGAGTGGTATGGAAATCTATTTTTCCTGTTACGGTTTTTATTCTGTTGTTTTTTTTGGGGCGCACTTAAATGTTTCAAATAAACAAACTGTAATGTCAGACAGGCGACTCAAATAAATACGAAAATCAGTTTTTAAATGATGACTTCATTTGCTCTAGGAAGACGTCAAAACAACCCGGCTTCACGTGAAAACTAACAGCTGGTTCTGAAACCCTTGGTGAAAACAGTTACCAAGTAGTAGCTGGCAATGAATCTTTTTATAGCTCGGTGGGGGAAATTTTGCCACACTTATTGACAAGATTGTTTTCTTTCAGCCACATTAGAGGGTTTTCAAACATCAGCAACCTGTTTAAGGTCATGGACTAAAGTCTACACTTTGATTTTGTGTTTTTGAGCCACTTACAGCTGGTGTTGCTTGAGTATTCCGTTACAAAAGCTAAATTTGTGTGAGAGTAAGGTCAAAAACCGAAAGCTGGACAATTTCTGGTGAAATGAAATTCATGGTTAGATCAGTTACATTAAGTTGTTCAAGTAAAGCAGCTGCAGACCATCACAATACCAGCACTTCGTATACTGTCATTTCTGCTGTACACAATCTCAAAACGTCTATAGTTTTTCTTATTAGTCAACTGAACATTGTTTTCCAAAAAAGTCTTAGCCATCATCAAGATCACATTTAAATTGTTGCATTTAAATTCTTGGAATTTAAATGCCAAGAATTTGTTTTGGTCAGCAGTGGTTTTCATCTAGGAGTTCTCTACTGGATGCCATTTTGTCCATCTCTTTCCTATTGTTGAATCATTTAATATTTTTGATTCTTTTTTGACCACCTGGATGAACTGTTGATGCACCCTTGGAGTAAGTTTGGTAAGCAGGGCCACTCCTAGGAAAGTTCACCAATGTTCCATGTTTTCTCCATTTGGTATAGCTTTCACAAATGGTTCACTGGAGTCCCCAGAAATGGCTTTGTAACACTTTCCAGACTGATAAACATCTATTGCTCTACTTCATGCAATCAGACTTGTCTTAATGAACTGATTTATTGATCTTACAGGTCTGGTAGTTATTGGTTTCAGCTTTCCAAAGTATGACTAAATACTGTAACTTCATGATTTCGTAAGTTGAAGCTGCATTTTGTATTTGCTTAGATTATCTGCATCAGATATCCTTTTTTTTTTAATGATCAGAAATGTTTGTGTCAAAAAGCAAAAAAAAACAAAAACAGTAGAAATACTTTTTTCATAGCCATGTACCTTTTAATCCAACCGATCACACTGAATATGCATAATGATGTCAATGTACCTCTTGGCAGAGGAAATCCTCAGGGCCTCCTTAATTAGAGATTCTGCTTTGAACTCTAACAAAGGCAGCCATGTTTTGCCCACTTTCATGCGAGGCTGGGCGTGCCTTACCTTTGTGGCTGCATCCACAGTGGCTCCAAGCTTCAGCAGCTCAGCAACAACCTCTACATGTCCCTCTTTGGAGGCCAGATGAAGAGCGTTTAGGCCATTCTGAGGGAGAAACATTATTTTGAGTAGTTAGAGCTGCACAGTCTGTTTTGTCTTTTCTTTACAGATGAAATCAGACATTTGTACGAAGGCTGGCATTTTAGTAAAACATACCTGATTGCAAATATTAATTTCAACTCCAGACTTGAGGTAGTCAAGGACTTTTTCAAGGTTCCCCGCCCGGGCAGCTCGCAGGTAACTAGCATTACTGTCAGACTGGAGAAAACAGGAAAAAAAAAAGAAAGTCAAAAAAAAAAAAAAAAAGGAACAAGAGCAAAAGAAGAGTGATGCAAGGTAAATATACAACCGACTCTGTTGGAAAAAATATATTCGGAAAACAAAAGCAGAAGCATCACTGTACCAGGTAGAACTCTGACATTATTTCTCAGGGATCTAATGGCATCTTGACGAAGGCAAATAACCCAAAGTCAGCATCCACAGATAGTCACGGTAAAGGAATCCAGTTGTGTCCACCAGCCAGCATTTCGAATCACATTTTAAGAAGTCCTCCACATCCTGCCATCTCAACAGTCCACCATCAGATCCCACACTATTTGTTATTTCAGCTTTGCTCCATCCAAATGTCTGTGATTCCCCAGTGTCGGAAGTTCAGCGACCGGGTGGTCCTCCCAGCTGCCACAGAGCCCTCCTCTTTTCCACGCAGTTCTCCTGCAAAACAATCACTGTGCTACGAAGAGCAGCGCACCCTCTAGTCTGCTCGGCTGTCCTTTATCCCAATACAGAAATAGGGCTTTGCACACCAAAAAAATGATGAGGTAAGCATGTTCGCACCCCTGTTTAACAAACGTGGAGAGTACGAGGGGGTATGGAAGAGGAGAAGAGAGCCGGAAAAAAACAAAGACATGGAGAAGGCTAAAAAAAGAATCAAAGGTTGCACTTCTTGTCTATATCTATGCTGGCTCCCAGGACATTGGATTTGACATGAAATGACACAAAGCAAACTCTGCACATTTTTTTCCTCTTCTTAGCAGTAGCATTGCAAGGAGCATTTTGTAAAACTCAGCAGCGGAGTTGCTGAGATCTGGACGGGGGGGGGGGAAGCTCCTTTTTAACAGAAGCTTAAAGTCCAAATTCCTTTGAATTATCAAAAGGTCCAGACCTGCTAAATTTAGCCTCGCACCCAGAGACACTTGGAAGAAACTCAGCTGGGCCAAACTGGACAATCCAGCGCTTTATCCTCCTCCTCCCTTTCTGCTAAGTTTGTCCTGAAATAACAGCGGCTCAGAGCCAAATTGTGACCACGCAAAACATCCAGCGTCAGAGTTTTCCCACTAACAATCTGTAAATAAAAGTGCAGGGAAAAAAATATTGGCGCTCTTCTGTTCACGGGCAGACACACAAATTAATGGCAAAAGAAGACACGCTAACTGGAACCAGTCATTTCCTGATTACAAGAAACCATTAAGCCAAATGTCATATCGCTGCAGACCATCAGCTGGCATGTACACATTTGTTCTTCCTTTTTTCCATATCCTCAACTCTCAGAGGACAGTTTGATGGATCGCTAATGTTGTCTCTGCTCTCACGGCTGTGAGAAAAGTCAGGATTCAGGCCTGAGTGGCGATCATGTCAACAATAAAACCCTCTAACATTTAAATATATGAGTGGTTCAGTAGCGATCAATGAAGCCAAAGCAAAAGATGTTTTCATCGAGACTGCAGCTAGCTGGCGATAAGTGGGAGAAATGTGGCATTGACTGTGAAGTCTCAGTAATGTCAAATGCCCCTTTCTACCCTTCAAACATAATTACATACACTCTGGATCAGAAAGTTTCTCCAGTGAGGGATAACAGAGCAATTAAACAACATTTATACCTCCTTTTGTCATGGTATGGCTACAAACTTGAATGAATACTGCTTTGTTTTTGTTTTTTCAACTAAAAGTCTGAAGAAAAAAAAAAAAAGTCTGGCTTGCTTTTATCTCTAACCCCTTTTTACTCTGATACCCCTATCAAATCCTGTGCAACAGCCTGAGAAAGCCAGTTAAGTAGTAAGTAGAAACCACTCCATCACATAGCCTTGTAAAGTACAACAAAGCTTGTTGTTTTTGACAAAAATTTGAAGTGTATGAGAATGTGTGTGACTCACTGTGAGAGCAGAACTCAGAACAGGGTGTGAAAATAAAGTCTTCTGAAAGTCATGGACATTGAGCTATAGTTGTAGTGACCTTCGTATCGACCTTTTGGAAACATTTTGTCTCCAGTTCAGCTTTAACTCCACCATGCCGTCACCACACACATCCACACATTTGCTGAGGTAAACTCTCTGGACTTTTATTGTCCTGTTAAGATGTCTGCATGTTGATATCTGCGCAATTAACAGAACAAGGTTTTTCCTTACAGAATGGAAATAATGCGACACTGATGACAAAGCTAAACTAAGCAAGACAGGTTGTCTTTCCATTTGTTCCACTACTTTATGTTAGCGTTATTTTATTGACGTTTTAAATGTTATGGAGAGACTTATAATATTTCTCATGAAATACTTTCTCGCTTGAACGTCGACTAGCTAAAAGGAGAATTGATGTGTCTGCTGAATGAGTTCAGATAAAGCTTATACAATCTGATTGAACTAAAAAAAAAAAGCTTAGCCAAAACTTTCAAGGTTGTTTTAAGTGCATGTCATATTTCCATAGCAACACTTACTTTTGCTCAGTAAAACATTCCTTTATGAAGCAAGCAGCAAAGGCAGACAGAGATGGGAAGTATTTGCAATTAGTGTATTAGTTGCTCCAGAAACTAATTACTCTGAAACGGCAAAGTAAGTCCATAGCTCGACTCTCAAAGCATCCAATTGCATCTATCCTTTTCTTTTTTTTATTACTACTAAAGTTAGATAAAGTAAACATTTTTACTTCAAGCAAAGAAAAAGTCTAGTTTCAGTAGGTTTTCAACAAAATTAGCATTTCACCATGCGACATATTTTCTCCCCCAGCAATGTCTATAACATACCGTAAGTATTTTTATCTGTCGGTTTTTCACGTCTGAATAAAACCCAAACAGATGTCCAGTGTTTTACAGAACTGAAATGCGTGTTTGTTATGATGCAGCCTGAGTTTAGCATTCAGGTGTGTGACCTACTGACCCTTTGTTGCTGCGAGACAACAAACCTGCTACCTGCCAGCATGTAAACTTACACATCGCGGTGCTGTATGATTCTTAGATTCAAGACAAAACCTACGGTTTTACTGTAGTAACATGTACTACGCTTGAATCACAGAAATAGCAGAATACACTTTTATTATGAGTATTGAAAAGCTATGTAAGAGCTAGCGTCTCAGAACACTTGCTAAGCTACTCTTTATGAGATCCTCAAGTGTTTTTGAAATTTTTATTTATATATCATGCAACTGCCAACGCATCCTTAAACAGAATGAGTGGGTTTTACCCACAAGCACAACACTGCTTTTGTACAATTATGCACAGAAGCCTGTACAAAATCTCTGAGAGACTTCAAGGTCCACGTTCTGTCCAGAATAAGGGACGTCAGGTCCTTTGTGAATGAGGAATTACAGGAGGCAGGGACGTAAAGCAAAGAAACGTCATTGGGCGCGGACAAATCAAACGTCAAAGGAAACTGGGCCATTAAAATCGAGGTTAAGCCTGATGGAGAGCATTAATCTAGTGTTAGCTGGATGGGTGAGGATGAGGGACACAAATCTGACACACAGGCGATAAATTACATGTGCTGTCTCCAAGCTGCACTCAAAACAGCCACAAATGCAGGAAAAGCTCACCCCTTTGCATCCTCTGTTTAGCGGGCGCTGTTTTTGACTGCGTCTCAGAAGAAAAACTAAACGCGGAAGCAATCCAGTTGGTCCTGCAGACTTTTGCGGTGTACTCTGAACTTTAATGCTTCACAGATAGCGTTTTAGTTTTAGCTGGGCATGTCAGCAGTTCATTGAAGAACCATGCCTTCTGGAGAACATTCAAACTTCATGCAGAAAGAGCCCAAGCTGTCTTTATTGTTAAAGCTTAATTTAATCACATTTTGCAATTTCTTAGATATTCTAGCACAGATATGCTGGATATTCAGTCTGTCTAAAGACAGATTCCTGGGTGGCATTGCTTCCTTGATGTCACTTCGGCACATAGCAAAGTACAAACGAATCAGAACATGTGCACCCGCTGTCACATTAAAAAGAATAAAGATATGTTATTGCAAAAGTCTTCAAGCTCTTTTTATGCTGTTTACCTGCATGGAGAGAGCACACACTGATGTCATCACTATGGGCTCAGTGGGAGCTTAGAGGAGAAGAGCCAGACCAGCAGCAGCTGTATTGTCTAACTTGATCCTCTGCTCTCCTGACAGCACAAAACTCAGAGCTGGGAGGACAAAGCCAGCGGCGTCAGGATGAGGGCCGCAGCGGCCGGCAGCGCCAAAACACTCCCTCACAGCAGCAGTCACTTTACCACAAGAGGTGAAGCGAAACAAATTCATTAACTTGAACATACTGTCACAGAATCTGCCTCCCACGGTTAAATACGATGAGCCTGTTAAAGAATTATTGGCTGTTGATATGTTTGCACCGGAGGATGTTTTTGTATACTTACTTATACTTATCTACCAACCCTGAATAAGAGTATCTAGTTTATTTACTTTGGATTAACGTTATTAGCTTTTTCTTCTTTTGCTCGTTCCTTTGGTTTGTTCTTTTGTTTGTATTTCCTTTTAATTCCCGTAAAGCACTTTGAATTGCTTTGTTGCTGAAAATGTGCTATATAAATAAAATTACCTTTACCTTTCACCTATGGGGCTTTCATGGAAAAAAAACGTGCAAAATTAAAGTGTGCACCCTTGGATTTTTTCAGTGCATATTCCTAAGTGCAAGGAAAACAATAATTGGCTTTCCCACAGCATGATGCTTTCACCACCATGTTTCCTTGAGGAGATCAAGTTTTCCAAAGGGATATGGAGAGTGAGAGTCTTCAAATAAAACTACCTGCATCGACCAAAAGATCAACTTTGGTCTAATGTGATCAAAGCAGCTTCTGCTATATTTGTTCCCTAGTTGATTTGCGGCAAATTGCTAACCTGACACCATGAAGATTCCTTTGAACAATGACAAACTCATTTTTATTCTTTGGCATTTTATTGAGGCCTGATGCTGTAGCTCTTCTGTTGTGAAGGGTTCTTTTTTCATCAACTTATTTTATTATAATTTTTGTGCAGCACTTTGGTGCCGTTTGGAACCTGTTTTTAAAGTGCTACATAAATAAATTTGACATTGACAGCACAAGACTTGTCAGGCAGTTTTACCATATATTCTTTTCATTTTCAGATGATCAACTAAACACCAATGTCTAAACTTTGGGATCTTGTTTTACAGCCTAACTCTGTTTTCAACTTCAACCTCGTATGTTCCTTTTTGTCATGTTGTTTGTTCAATAATGTTATCGACCAAACCTCTGAGGCCTTCAGTGAGCAGCTGGATGGATAGAGAAAGCCAACATGGTCCTGGTGGTGTCATGCTGACACGGGGATATTAAAATTATAATTCAGCCTTAAGTTTCAAGTGCACATGTGGTAACATCTTAAAATACTGCTGGTGGATTCCTCAGTGCAATAAATAGACCCTGCTTCCATTCTAAACCAATAAGTGGTTTATGGTAGATAAATATGTTTTATTGAATTTCTTGTGGCGAGATAAGTATAAAGCAGATGCCTGATGTTTATATGTAGCTGAGCATGAAAGCAGAAAAAAAACAACTTGAGTAGTTTTTGATCACATCAGAAAAAAAAAATAAATAAGAGCTGCCTAAAAGCATGCATACCTACTAAATAAATAAAGAGTCAAGCCATTCTCTTAAAATATACTTGCATCTTTTTCACTTATATAAAAACAAGAAATAAAAATGCTTTTTTTGCATAATGTTACACTGTTTATCAGATCGGCTGCAGTTCCAATCTCACAACCACCACTGCTAAGAGTCCTGGTAGTTTTTGCATACCTGCATTCACATCCTTTGCAATTCTAATAGTGCAAGTATTTCTCTAACATCAAGCCAAAATACAACAACAAATAAATATCACAAAAATATATTCAAAATATAAGCCTAACTATCAATAATAGCACTACTTACTCGGGCAAGAAAGGCTGCACCCTCTTCCACAGCCATGCTCAAGTTCTTTGCCTCTTTCTTTCTCGCCTCCCAATAACAGAAACTGAAACCTGAGATGAAAGTGGCCAGGCAGCCAAGTAGCCAGCCAGTCAGTCATCTATTCAGCCTGTCAGTGAGCTGCTATCTCAGCCTCACAAACTTCCATCCCAACCGGAGTAAAGTGCAAGGAGCCATTGGCTCAGGTGACAGAGTGAGGAGGAAAAACTGCAAGCGGTGGGAATTTCTGGGCTCCTTCCGCTCTGTGGTCGATGCACATCAGGGCGAGGCTTGGACAGGAGGGTAAGGAGGTGAGCAGTGGGGAAAGGATGGCAGGAGGTTTGATAAGGGGAGCGGAGTCTAGAGCGGAGTCTACATAGTGAGTAAACAAAGCGCTCACGCCGCAGAGAGGACACACGCCAAATCCCCTCTGCTGCCCTCTCGCCCTCCCCATCCCTTCCCTCCTGTGCTTCTCTTTTTTCCTTAAATCTGTAAGCGAGGGTAAATCCCTGGCTCCTTACAGACGCGGGAGATGGGGAAGCTGACTTACCATAATAGCTGAGGCTTCTCCATCCCTGTCTGCCTCCTTTCTCTTCTTCCTCACCTTCATTTACTCTGAGCATATGGGGGGCAGTGGGCGTCCGATGGGGGGCCGACGGTGTGATCTAGATATCCAAGGTTACGAGCAGCGAGAGGGGCCAAACTGAAAATAGCAGCTGAAACAAATACTTTCACCAAAACGCCCCCCCCTTAACCGCCGTGTTATCCCACCCACTCTTTCCCTCCCACTTATTCTCTCCCATAGTGTCTGCCAGCCCGCTCCTCTCTTTATTGTCGTCCTGCTAATCAGCTCTTTTTTGCACCCCAAACAAAGACCAGTGTCAGTGTTGCTGCGAGCGCACACACACACCCAGGCTGGACTTGTTCTACCTGGAATCCCAACACAGTGGTGATTGTATGCATACTGGCAATGCTGGGGGGGTTGGGGCGGCTTTGAATGCAGCAGGGGACAAACAATAACACCAGACGCTACTTCGAGGGCACAGGACCTTGCGGGTCCCCCTCTCCCGTCAACGGGGAGACGTTAATGTAGGATTAGGGGCTTTTCCTATAAGTATTAGGGACACCCTCTGTCTCTCCACCAGGCGCACTGCCGCAGTCAGCGGAGTGGGAGCCGCTCATGGAGAACTCACACCCCCACTGATTGTTCCAGGCACTCAAAGCTGCGCCTCAGCAAGGCGAGATAGCATCTGTAACCATCATGGTGTAGAAGCATGTGCACAGAGATCCACACGAGCAGCAGAGAGGAGAAAATGCTGCATTAGTTCTGCATCTAAACTGTACGTTTGATCTTGGGTAATTACACCTGAGGGTGAAAGGTCATCTGATGCCGTCTTACAGGAGGTTCTACAACACTTCAGTGTTCCTTGACTCATTTTTCTGTGGCTATGACAACGCAAAGTTCAGCAAAACCTCTAAGTTCTTTAATATTTGCAGTCTGGCTCATCTGATAGAAGCTTTAAAAGTTGAAAAAAAAAAATAAGGACAGAGTTCTCTGAACAGAATGAATCAACCTTATTCAATAAATTAGAGTTAATTTTTTCAGTAACTCAACTCTCTAAGTGGAATACATTACATACAGACTGCTGATGTTTTGACTATTTTTAAATGATTTTCTGCTTCAATATAAAGAAAACAGAATTTAATATTAAAATATTACATCACACCAAAAGACTACTAATAATAAAAAACATTTTTAATCCTAAAAAAAAAATGTAGCCTTAATAAAAAACATGTTGAATACTTGCTTAACAAGCAAACGTATTCAGAGCACAAATTCTAAGTTATTAATTATGACTATAACCTGTGAGCCATCAACTGCATAAAACTGTAGAATCACAATGCATATTTTAAGGTCATATGTTAGAACAGCAAATTCTGAATAACATTTCTCTAGAGCTAGTGCTTTAAAAAAGTAACCAAACTTTTTCTTGTCTGTGTGTGTGAAACAGTTATCCCATGAAAGAACTACTACAGATGGTGCCATCGACGTGCCAGCTATTTGAGATTGAGCAAGGAGAAATGTCAGAAAAAAAAAAAGAAGAAAATTTAAATGTTTTATAATACTGGCATTGTTGTGGGTGTATCCTCTTACTTTGTGGCAGGAGACAAAACGAGTTTGACAACAGCAGGGGATTTCAAACCGACGGAGTCCTGGAAGTGAGCTGACGGAGGGAGTGACAGATGCTCTGGACCAGAAGAGGCGAGCGCGACGTGTGATTGGTGGATCACGAGCTCCTTCACGCTAACACCGTCGTGAGCAATCCTCCTCGGGAAAAGACTGGGTTGCCATAGTTACGAGGGAGGGTTACTGAGGAGAAGGAGGGGATTCAGACCTGGCTGTGGAAAATCATTTTGGCACAGTTAAATCCTGCCTCTTCAAACAATAACGCACGTTTTTGAGTCTATGCATCAAATGAGGGGACTTTTTTTTTCTACTACTTGCATTTCTATTTACAGCAAATGCTTACATTTAATCCTGTGAACATGTGAACAAAGTCTCTAATTAAAGAGTTTATTTGTAGTGAGTTGGTTGTAAGGTCCCTCTTCATGCAACAAATATTACAATAAGGCGTACATCCTGTGTAGAGCAGGACAGCAGTTACTCTTTTTCGAGTGATCTTTGACCTTTCCTCTCAAGATCAACCCACGGTCTCTCTTATACTCACTTCTCTTCAGCTTGACTCTCAGTTTTTTTTTGTTTTGAAAGAGAAATGGCTTTTAGCTATGTGCATTTGTTGTCTTGGAGGAGTGAGAAACCCGAATATCCTCATTCTGCGGAGGAAATCTTGATGTTTATGCTAAACGCAGAAGACAAACACACTCACAACGGGCAGATATTTGCTGCTTTAGCTGCACAGAGCGTGCTCAAGGACATGGCCCCCCTCACCTGGGACATGAAACCGGCAACGGGTGGTGGGGGAACAGGAGAGAACGTGAGCTGATAGCGCTCGGAGGAAGGGGAGAAATGGGAGACTCGGCAAAGAGAGGAGGGAGGGACGAAAATGGGTGCACAATTCATGTCAACTTTTTATCCAATCTCACCCAGATTCAATAAAAAAATATATATATATTGCGCAATTTGCTACCCAGGTTCTAGTGTTTTAATCGCATGGGAGGCACAGCTGCACTGATAAGCATGGAGTTATCCTGAAGCTGCACTTTAGAAACATCCAGTGGCATCAGAAACGGGGAGAACCTGAATGCCGTACTGGATTTCATCCAACTGGCTTGTCAGCTGAACAGGTGAAATCTACACACTTAAGTTTCACGCATCAATATCTGCCTGTGTAGCAGACTGACCTGTCGTACACAGGTCATCCTACGGAAAGGAGGGGGTAAGTTTATAGGAAGGTTATTGAAAGGACAAACAGGATGTAAGCGCACAAGACGAAGAAAAGATTGGGTATAGAGTGAAAAGAACGAGAGAGAGAAACGCACGTTGACGGGAGCACAGCGTGTGCACATGATCAAACACAAATACAATCAATATATATGTAATAATCTAAATCTGGCTGGATTATTGGATCTGCCTCTCTAACCTCGGCCTGATCCGGGTCAGGCTCTGTTACGCAGGCAAACACTGGACTCTGGTGGACAGTCTCCTGCATCACAACTGCAAAACATCACAGCGATCCCACCGAGACGTCAGCAGTGTCCCAAAAAACCAGGAATCCTCCTGCGACCAAAGCCATCTGTTCCTTGTGTGGTTTTAAGAGTAATTTATGTACAAAGTGATCTTTACCTTGCTGCTACATTCATTACAAGAGGAGCTATTGTACATAATCACCAGCATGTTTCAACCTGTGACCGTTTGTTTTTGATCCCAGAGATGCATCTGCTTGTTTAAAACTCAGGTGGGGGAGTTTTTTTTTTTTTTTTCATTTTAATGTAAGTTTAGCATTTTTGGCTCTTTTTCTGACTTTCGTCTGCATTTGTCTCAAATGACATGAATTGGCAACATTTCTGACACTGTTCTGTCTGCTCCTTTTGTAATTTGCAGATGAAAATGAAGTTAGTTTGAATTCATTTGAAAACAATTGACAGTATGAGAAATATTAACATCAGAAACTCTGAGCTCAATTTAGAAAAAAGGAACAAGCATCAAACATGGTTTCCAGAGTTAGATGAAAGCATTCCAATAAAACACTTGATCATCTTTTTAGGTCACATTCAGTTTGTTTCAACCATCTGAAAATAAACAGATTTTGTGTAACGGAGAACCTTTATGGGTGAACACTTGAAATGATCAAAATACCGAATTATTACCAAACCAAAATTATCTAACATTTCTTGCGATAAAATACTCCAAATCTAAGATTCTGCTAGAAATTTCAATAAAGAACACTGTTTTACTGGTCATGTACTTAGGACTTAATTCCACTATAATTTGTAGTAGAAAAAGCAAGAATAAAACATAAATATTCTGTTCATTGTCCACAGAAGTTGCACAAATGTTTATGATAATCTATTGTCCTTTTCAACGGTTTTGTTCATATTTTTGAGAGGGTTGTTTCAAAACAAAAGTTTCAGCTAAGAAAAAGATCCTTAACTTTGAAGACAGTTACTTTTACATAAATATCAATCAGCAGTTTGTCAGAACAGCTTCATCGTCATAAATATTGCATTTCGACAGGAGCGTGTGTGGTCAGTGTTGAGCATCTCTAACGCAACACAAGTAAGAAGGAAGGAGATTTCATTTTGATTCCAGGTAATTCAGATATAAATAGTCAAAGACAATTAAAACATATGAAAAATAGATTGTTTCATCTAGGGAACATTCCCTCCTGATGTCTTCAAAGTGACAGAATCTTGCAGAGCAGAAGCAATGAGTCCCCGATAAATTATTAAACATGGTGTGCAAACACATGACTCCACGCAGCCAGTCGTAAAACCTTTAATTGAATATTTAATTGCAACAAGGAGGTAAACGCTTATACATATGCACAAAAACACATTTAATGCCTGTAGATGATATTAAAAGAAATGTGTTGCAATTTTTTTTTTGTGGCTTCCATCGTAACATTTCATTCGCTCATAAGGCTGTCTATAAAAAGGTCGGGATTACAAAAATGTGTGTTATTTTGGCCATGGAGCAGATCTGAATGAAGCAGAGCGCGCTGAAACTGTTTTTGCCTGGTCCTTGGCAGACGGATAGCACCAGACGAGAGTAAACTACAGGCCATCTGTCCCCTCTGAGCCCCCCTTAGTGTCAACACAGTGCACACACACAAACACATTTAACCACAATCTGGACAAAACTAAAAAAAATTAGAAGACAATATTTTTATTTCTCCACAATCACCCTTAGACTCAAGACCAAAGGCTCCATTTAGAACAAAAGAAACGGCATGAGCACAAGGGTTTAGAGGGATTCTTTCTGGATTTATCAATCCATTCGTGGATATATAAATATATATATATTTATTTATTTATTTATTTCCATTTAAGATAAAAAAAAAGCTTTGTCTGTAAATATGTTCTATCCAGAACTCCTTAGGCATCACAATTTTAACTTCCCATGGCTCCTTCTGTAAAAAGAAACTCCTGTTAATCAGTTTATCACATTATTGAAAGTATCTATTTAACTGTAGATGCATCCTTTGATACAAATGATCAGACGTACTTTAAAGGAATGCTATGTTATTGTATTTTAGGCAGTCAAATGTTTGTTTTATTATTTGAAGAATGAATTGGTAACACTTTATTTGACTGGATGTGCATCAGACTGACATGACACTGTCATAAACATGACATAACACTTGTTATGAAGATGAATGAGTCTTTATGAATATGGCAAATTTGCACCATTTTGTAAATATTGACACTATGATGCAAATTTGGCACTTTTAATGGACTTTCAATGCAACTTTCAGAGCAACTTTGCATTAAAAGTGTCATTATTTACCGAATGACACTTCATGACAACAGTCATAAACATTCATAAGGATTCCTTCATGTTCATAATAGGTGTTATGTCATGTTTATGACAGTGTCATGTCAGTCTTATGCACACCAAATAAAGTGTTACCAATAAATTCAATTATTTGCTTATTTTCATCTTTGAAATATTTCAAATATTGTACAAAATAAGGCTTAAGGGGACAAATGAAACATCTCCAGAATGTGGCAATTGTTTTTCAATCCGATTAATCAATTGATCATCAGAATAATGGACAGAATAATCAATTTTATTTTTTTTTTTAAATCGTTGCTAGAACAATGTTAGAGATTGCTGCCTCTTAAAATCTGCCGTTCCTGCTTGGCAGACAGACGGATGTTCGGTGCTGAAACAGCCAGCTGCTCCCAAGGCATCGCAAAGCAATAGGCTGTTGAATAGGGAGCCCCAAATCCATAACAGCAGGACTCAACCAACAGGAGAGGCATTGAGCAGACTGAGTGAAGAAATTTATTAGAATTATTTTTTTTTTCCCTATGAAGTGCTAACCTCGACAGCTGCTGAGTATTTAGTATAAATGAAAACGTGTTTTAGCCGGTTAGATTATCCCTGGGATCTACTTAGACGATTAATAGAAGGCAGAGGAAGCTCAGCCAATAAAGATGCCATAACTGAAGCTCACAAGCAATCCCAGAGGCCATTGGAGGTCAAGAGGTCAGCCGGGTCAAGCATAGCCTCCGGAAGGATTTCAATACATTCAAGAGGACAGAGCAGCAGGGGGGCCATTCAATCTGTCTGCTTTGAGTAGCTAATTTAGATAAATAACCGACAGGCGAAGAAGAACTGATGGAAATTTATAAAACAAAAAGTAGAAAATAGAAAGATTCTGTCTGTTGCCTCAGTCCGAGTCAGATTGTGTTTGTAAAGAAATCCCTTTTTTTTTTCTTTTGCCTGAGCTTTGTTTAGCTCAGGATCCAAAAATCAATAAAGAGAGAGATACAGGATGATCCACAGCTGATTTCTCCTCTTGTCTTTGAGTTCAGTTTGGGCGGCTATTTTTTCTCTGTAGGACTCTGCGATGGGAATCTGACACACTGGCGTAATACAGTAACCAAAAACTTGTGCTTTACACTTTGGGGACAGTTTGCCAAATTTCTTGAGCCAAAGTCAGGAAGTTTTGCAGCGGGTCCAAAGAACTGAAAGTTATTTAAGTGGATAAAAGGCAAAACAAGTAGAGTGTAGAAGTATTAGTTCTGTCCCGATGATCTCACAAATGTCTCAAGAATAAGCACTTTTCTTCATAAACTCATGTGCTGCTCTCCTTTTTATTTACTGCAATCATTCATCATTCTCTGTTTACACATTAAATCCTGAAATATTAAGATAACAAGGTTTGGCCTCGCACTTTTGGCAATATTTGGCTTAGAAATTTCAGCTTTAATAAAAAGTTATAAACTTTTTGTGACAGATATTGAATGCTGCTTTATTCAACAGCCATGTTACGTGACAACAAAACATAATTTTTAAGATAAAAATATTGATAGTGAATACTATAATTACTGATAAAAAATATCTATATGAAAAAAAAAGACTGAGTGAAAATGTTTTAAAAGAGAAGATAAATATCCAATGAGCCTCTTACTAAAATATTCACACAAAAATATTTGACACCTGTCACATTTAGGGATGGTACTGGTTGTATTTTTGACTTAGATGTATTTTGGGGGGATTTTAGACAAGCATAAATAAGTAAGTTACTGTCAGCAACACGAATCATGAATTCAAACTTTCTTACAAGAAAAAAATCTGAAAAGTTTGGTGTGGTTTGTCTGTTCAGTGCCGCCCGAATCAGTACTTGAGAAATCCACAAAAACCCGCTTAGTAAAACAAACTATTTAGATAAAAAGAAGTACTGACAAAATAAAGTTCTATTGTTTGTTGTTGAATGAGACACACTATCATCATGGTTTAAAGTCAACAGATCTAACTCAAACTGAAACAGTCAAAGCAGTGTTGAATTATGATGAGCTATTTGAAGAGTAAAAGTTACATGTTTTAATGCCGTTTCCCGGGTAACCGAGAAACGGCAGATGGGTGGAGTTTCTCTCAACGCGTCACATCAACGACACGTCCACTGCTGGACTGAGAACTTGATGAACCACTGTGGTTTGCATGTTATCGTGCAGCTGTCAGACTGGGTAAAAGAAAAACAGCCGGTAGATGGCTGCTGGCAGCTCAAACACAGCCTACATGTCCTGCACAGCAAACCAAACCATATTTTACTGTGGGCGGCAGCACTTTTACTTTACCAGCATTAGTCCTGCTGTAGCACTAAATCTGACCCTGAAAAGCTTCCTTACTGTCTGTCCATCCATCCATTCCACACAGCTAAAGCTGACTGTTTACAAAGTCCCCAGTAATGTGTGCTATTACATGCCCACACCAACACTTCAGCAAACTCTGCAAAGCGTCACAGGTACACACACACACACACACACACGCACACGCCCCCCCACTCTGCACACAGACACTCTGTGATTTTGCCTACCATGGTACGTATAGATGCTCTGTCCAGTTGTGCCAAGGTCGCAGCTGAGCAGAGAGACTAACAACCTATAATAAGACACACAACCTTGACTGATGGGGACATTCAGTTTACTTGGCTGAAGCAGTGAACACAGTCGCAGAGTCCTCTGCTCCTCACAGCTCTGAATCACTTTGTGTCAGTTTTTGTCCTTTACTTTTGCCTCTGCTCTTCAGCTTGGGTTTCCCTCTCTCCTTCGTCCGGATTTTTGTCTTGTTAGTTGGTTTTCTCTAGGATTTTGTGCAACAGTTCACAGATAAGCAAAATGCACAAACCAGAGAATTTAACTGATGTAATTGTCTGAGTAAGAATAACAGAACTTTATAAAGTAAAGTGAATATATGTTGACCATTCTCAAAATTAATAAATACAGGCTTAACTTGTCATAAAATAGTGGCACTAGGGTTAGTGAATACTATAAACTGAATCAATCTATTTACCAGTTTTATCTTCATTTTTTCTTACTATTAAATCTAATCTAAATATGATAAAGATCTAAAGTCTTTGTTTCTGTTTGTTATTATCGATCTAATCTAAAAACACCTGCACTTTCAGCTTTTCGGACAAACCAACATCTCGTACTTCGATGCACTTTTTAGCTGTTACTAAATATCAGTTAAATGTTATGAATAATTACTTTGAGACGTAAATAGAAAAAATCTTGTAATTCTTCTCGTAAGTCGTCTTCTTTTGGATTTTAATTTAATACCTCTCAGGGGCTTTTGCAACTATTTTACCCCATTTATTTGGAGTTTGGAATGAAAAAGTAATCTTATTCTCAGAAAAAGCTTAATCTCTACTAACAGTCTACATTTTTAAAAATTTTTACATTTTGGCTGCAGAGACAAATTCATTCATATTTTCTGCGTCATAGTCCTTACAAAAATCTGTTTTGACAGGTCCTACCTTGAAAGGATTGTTTATGAAAGGATTAAACTATTCAACTAATAGCTTGGTTTATTTTCTACAATATTTTTAATTTGGTGTTTACTTGGACATTTCTGCCTTTTTTTTTTTTTCCAAAACTGATCAACTCAGCAACTCATGTTTTGCTTGTTACTGGTTATGGTGGGTGGCTGTCCGGATGGAAGGTCTCTGAAAAGTTAAAGGTGCCATGAGAGTGTCGAGTCGGCTCACGCACCGCTGACAGCCTCTCACACGGCAGACACACACACAAACACACGCACGCAGAGACACGTATTCTGCTGCGTGTCAGCAACCCAGTCAGCAGCAACACCACCAGCAACCTGACTTGTACTGCTGCATCTCAGAGCATCACATCACGCCTTCCAGTCTGACATGTAGCAAAGTGTGCAATTAGTCAGAACATTTATGAGCAAAGCAATTTTAATACTCCAGTCCCCCGCTTATCCTTGCGGGGTTGCTGGTGTCTGTCTCCAGCGGTCATTGGCTGAAAGCCAGGGTACATCCTACACAAGCTACCAGTCCATCATAAGAGCAATTTATTTTCCAGCACTCAGCTGACCTCACAGTCATGTTTTTATTTTTTAATGGGAGGAAGCAGGAGAACCCAGAGAGCACCCTCTAATCCAGGCGGAGAACATACAACCCTACATTCAATGGACGTGAAGTGCAATTCAAGTTACTAAGTTGTTTTGTTTAGGACATGGATGCAACCAGGGGTAAAACATCAAGCAACCAGCAGCTAAAGTGGGTTGAAAACCTCACAGTTCTAATGTGATATTTTGAAAAAAATGCTTCTCCAATAAACTTGTAGTAGTTGAAATAGCTGTTTTGTAATTGGCCATCATTATTTTTTTGATAAGAAAGTGAATCACCTTTGACAATAGCTGAAGATTCAAGGTACTTTCAGATGTCTATGAGCAAAATTACCTTCATTTGGAGCCACAACTAAACATGTTTGTAACTTGTTGGGGTGTGTGTGTGTGTGTGTGTATGGGTGTTTTAGCAGCTTCAGCCAAGATATTCGATAGAATTTTGCTTTTGTTCTGGTGTTGATCCACACATTTAACGCCAAAAGTCCGGGACAAAGAACTTCTCTGCCTCCAGAACAGCCTGAAGGTATTGAAATTAAACCCAATCTATGAACCAGACTATTGGGATCATGGCTGATTCCTCTGGATTTTTTCCATGATGTCACAAATGATGTGCTTGAGGTGTTCAAATATATCCACAAGTGGGCCTCCGCTTAATTAAAATGATGTGAGTTGTCCCATCAGCAACTTTACAAAGTTACGACATCATCACCCAAGCATTTTAAAATGATTTAAAGGCGCAGTAATCAGCGGATGTGACCTAAAGAAAAGGTCGGTGTGCTTCAATGTCTGACAGCCAGGGACATTTCTTTTTCTTCATTGCATGTAAATATGTGGTTCTATTCTGCCTAAATATTTGTTTTTGGAAGATAAGGTCAGCAAAGTGTAAGCAGATAGTTTAGTAATGTTGCATTTTTTGGTATCAGCAGTGTGAAACAATCTGAGCTCTCTTTACCACTACGCGATGATACAGAGATCAGATGGATTGCAAACAGAATATAGGGTGTCTCTGACTCAGGCTGCTCTCAAAGTAGCAGCCGGGTACAGAACCAAAAATATGTGGATGCAGGACAATCAACGTGGAAATGCACATCGTCGATGGAGCAGGGTTTAAGTCGCTGTCCTATTTTTGACACGTGTGTTTGCGAAAGCCGAACAGAGGAAGAAGGATCAGCAACATAAGACACATCAAATATTAAAAAACAGAGATGGAAAAGTGACCTGTTACATGGATTATGAGAAATAAGCATGACTCAGTTATGTTGGAAAGCGCAGGCTGATGTGCTGGTAACGACCTGATTGCTGAGAAAGGACAGGTTAAGTTTCACCATCATCATCATCATCATGAGATGATAAATGCCACTGCTGTTGACAAAGCCCCCGTGAGGCAAAGTCTTATTTTTTTCTTCTGTTAGATTTTCAGTTAGTGTTTTTCTTTATATGTGTGCATGTTATTGTGCTAAGTATTTCAAACTGCCTTGTTGATTTTAGTTGCAAATATGTGGAAGGAACCCAATCCCAGACGGACAGGAAACGGTCAGGGGAAGACATTACTCACAATGACACACAAAAACCTGTTTGTGCATGTGTCACTGAAGGTCAGCGGGTTTAATCAAAAGGAATAACTATGCAAAGAAAACCTAAGTCATGCTAAAACCACACAGAAACATTATTTCATTGCTGAAAATTTTATGATTCTGGTAAAACTTCATGAAGTGTTTTGAAGAGAAATAAATAGAAAGAAAAACATGTAAAATGCCAGAAAAAATAGGGACGCTAACTGCTAGCTGCAAAGGAATGAGCACGGCAGCACATGGCAGAAGGATCGAAGGGAGTCAGACAGCCAAGGGATTTTTTTTTTTTCTCCACAAACTTCTGTCTTGCTATTCTTCAGTATTCAGCTGGTGACTCAACCAGCTGAATACTGTGGGCGCAGCTGGATGTCTTGTTTGAGGATGATCCAGGACAGGCAATATCAGAGTGGGAGAGATAAAAAAAATCTTCATCCTTCAGGGAGATATTGAGCTTCACCTAGAAGCACAATCGAAGGCGAAGCAGGCTTGCCTGTGTTTCTCAACTCTTAAAGCTATGTGTGAACTCCTTCACATCCCTCCCAAGGATATGCACTTTGGTCTGTTTTCCTGCACAGTCCTTGAGGTCATACAGAAAAAAAAAAGTTAAGCAATAGTGGGAAAACCACGCAGTCATCTTTAAAGTCAAACTTTTATTTAAATTTTTCCTCATTTGTAAGATTCAGGGAATCTGAAGGGAATAGGCAGAGGACAGAAAAGCTGGATCACTTTTAGAGGCATTGGCTTAGAAACTGACACATCACCAGGAGGCTGGGAATGAAAATATTCCATCTACCAAGCCACCATACTTACACACTTGACATTAAGAGAACAGACAACCAAACCTCAACATGTTGTCAGTATACACCGACACCAGAGCACACATGCAAAGACGCCTGAGAATAATTTAGCATCAAATACAAGGTAGAAGGAGCGCTCTTCTATTCAGGCTTTGGTTGCATATTATCACAACCAAAGATTGCAGTGATACGCAGCTGTGTATACACTATTATGTTGTCTAAAGGTCTATCTTTTCCATGATCTCACACAAAGCCACCCGGAGTGAAAGAATACCAACACCACCTCACAGCTACAAGTAACCTTTTCTTAGCAGTCAGTTTGCTGTTGGATCACAACATTTTGTGCATGCTTGATTTACAAATTTACTCTAGAAGCCAAAAGATGACTGAAGCTTCCCTTTCCCTTGGAAGTGCGCAATGCCATAAGGTATTTCATGTTCAGTGCTTGGTTTTCCCACTTTATCTCATCTATTAAGGTGGTGAGTAGTCAAAAAGCAGAAAAACTTGAGTTTTACCTGGAGATAGAATAAGGTATATAGAACACAAGCTAATTTCTTAGCTCACATTCCCATCTGCTTAAACAACACAAACGTCAACGTCCACATAAAGATGTCTATAGATGCCTGAATGTGGTCGAAAGGATTCTGGGGTCAGTAAAATGACCTAGCTTTTATTGTTTTTGTTTAATCTCAATTGGGGTTAGAATGTTGCATTGGCTGCATATTTACGGGCTAAATAAAGACAATGAATGGTCAACCTTAGGAAGGCATTAAAAAGATGTCAACTAATGTCCAGTCTTAACAGGGTTAGTTAAAGAGATCCTCGTTTTATATTTTGGTAAAGAGAAAAAAATGCAAAGAGCAGCTTTAGGTTAAAGGTTGCAGAGGCAGGAGGAGACATGAAGTGGAAACTATTTCGTCAAAAACAGATCTGAAAGTTGGAGCACGTTCAGAGGGCTGGATCCATCAGTTTGTTAGGGTAGGTGAATTGAAAGGGGCAAAAAGATTTTCTCTAATTATGAAATGAGGCATATTTCTATTACCGAGGGAACCCTCTGCATGCACCGCCCTCCCATGGTGGCCCCCTTTTTTCTTTCTCCCTTTTGCCAACGTTTTCCTCTCCCTCCCCCGATTCGAGGGAGCTAACCGTGAAGCGCCGTGATCACCATCGATCCGTCCGAACACAGCCCATTTCCTCGGCTCCTGAGCCTCTGAGCTCTACGCGTTAGCAGAGCAGCCACAAGGCCAAGACCACATGCTTTTGTCCTTGGCAAAAGAGCCAGACTTGTTTGTTTAGTTTTTTTTGTTTGTTTTCCAGAGCTGTCGCACAGATATGGCAGCATGCACTGACATGATAAGTGCACTACTTAAAATACATCCGGGGCAACAAAAATCAAAGAATGTGACAAAACTGACGGCCGGATGAATGTGGTTATCGGTGCTCATCACGGTAGAGTGGCAGGTGGTTAAGTGGAGAATGGAAGAGATGGCAGCAGTGGGAGTGGGGGGGGCGAACAAACGAAAGTAATTATCAACCCGAACAGGCGTGAGTCCCAGGGGTCAAAGGAGGGGTTGCATGTGTGAGTGTGAAAGAGAGAGACAGAGAAGCAAGGCAGCATTATTTCAATTAGAGAAGCGTTATCTGTGTGTGTACGAGGAACACCTGCCATACGCGCACAGAAAACAGCACATCCACCCAGACTCGTGACACAACATTTGGCTCTTTTAAGAGCTTGATGGAACATGTCTACTGATGGTGCCCAGCGGAGCATTACCGGGTATGACAGAGAGAGGTGGGGGCATTGAAACGAGCTGCAGCCGACCTCATTGTGATTGTGCACAACAAATATAATACAACATTTAAGAATTTGTAGATAGCACTGCATCTTTAAGCAGAGAAGGGAATAAGGTTTTTTTTTTTTTTTAGTGGTGTCTCTGGTTTTGTTGGTGTGAGATATAGTCCTCTCTGCAAGTCCAGATGGATTTAATTATTCCTGAATTAACCCTGAATACTTAAAAATGATGAGAATTTATGCCGGCCTTTTGTGATATTGTGAATTTTTGTCATGTTCACCCTGTTGTGACAGAATTTTTTTTGTCTTGTCCGCTTGGGTTTAACTTCAGTTTTGTAACTTTCCACATGTTACTTTTGTTCATAGGAGATTTGCTCAGAGGAACACTATCACAGAAAATTTGTTCTAACACTTATCTATGTCATAAACTTCAAAACTCATTCATTTTTTATTTGGATCGTTTAAGATACAAGAAACTAAACTATTCATCAAGAGGATATTCAGCTCAAAAACTCAAAACACCAAGGTCTTTTTGATCCGAACATCTCATTTGCAAACTAATGTTTCTGTCGGGCTATAAATGCCTTTTTCTCATTCATGTAAATCCATTTTTGTTAGGATATTAAATGAGATGACTCCAAGCGGATTTTTGCTGTGGACTGTGATTATCTCTGCCACATTTGTGGGTAATTATTGACATGTCAGATGTGAATTCATGTCCTGTCCTTTTAAACAGGACGTCGCGTCAGCACTTGCGTCCAGGAAGCACGAGGAGTACTGATGGTTTGTCGGAGCGGCAAGAAAGACACTGATCACCTTCAAATGACATCTAGGCTTATAATCCTGCTCTCCCGCTAATTCTCTTCACTTTTTCTTGTCTCTATCTCTCCCCTTGCTGTCAAGCACACATACACATGGCATCAAGTCATTTCCTCCTCTCTACTCTTTCACATCTGTCGCTCCGTCTCATTGTCTTTCCAGTGGGATTCTTCAGCACAGAGGGACACTGTTAAGCTTTAAAAGCAAATCAGATTTTATTTTTGAACAGAGGGGAATCCCAACATGACAAACGACAAAACCTTCACATGCACATTTGCAGAGACTCCACGCAATATTTCATCGCCGCCTTCTCATACCACAAACACACCCTCCAACAGCAGCAGCTGTCTGTAAAGACACTTGAAGTGGATCAATAATTAGAACAATCCTTATTGCATGTTTTCATTTCCCTTTAGAGACTGGAGCTGGAGTGGAGGCGCAGACAGGAGAGGGGATGCTCTGCTGCACAATCTGGGATTCCTACTGGCTTTTGGACACATGCAATATAGCAGTTACCATGACAATGGACTGATAAACATGTGTCACAAAAATGGATAGAATATGAGGAGGAAACTTTTGCAGTCGGGAATGTCATACTTCAACAACAAAACAAAGCAAAAAAAAAGATGAAGCCCTGGAAAGAAAGCTTGTGAGAAATGTCTCTAAAGACCCCAGAACTGTCAAGATGCTCATTAATGATCGGGATTAGTAATCTTCAAGAAGACCAACCTTAGAACTCTGCACAGGAAGGGGCAGCAAGAGAAACTACACATCTGAACAGAAGAGACGTCCAAACAGAAGAAAAAAAAAGTTCCACACTGGAATCATTACCTTAGGTGAAGCAAAGCTACAGTTCTTTGGCTGAGATTATAGATGTTGGTCTATAATCTCAAGCAGTCAGTAGCAAAACCAGGTTTGAGTCGCCACTTTGTCTTCCTAGGACCCAAAACAAGAGTCGCTGCCTCGAGAAGTCAGAAGCGATTGTTAATGTCGGACTTGAACGAATGTGAAACTGAAAGTGACGCTCCATCACAGGTCAAATCTGTAGGAGTTTCGAATCTTTAAGAATAACAATTCTTAAATTTCAAAAACATTGTATTTGTATTGATCAACACGATCAATTCAATATCAAATCAATAAAACTACAGTGTGTTACACTAGAGAATGGAGCATTGCAAAAAGAGGCCAACGCACTCAAAGTGTGACTATTTTTATTTTTATTTTTGTCGTTAGTTGATGCTTGCTCTTCAGAGGGGTTTACTTGTGTCCTGTATGCCTGCAGAAAATCCATTGAACAATATTGTGAGGAAACTGACAAGTTCCCAGATAATTTTGCAAAAACAAAGCAAAACAAAATAGTTTAGAATGGAAGCAGACCCCAAAGAGAATCAGAGAGAATGAAATGGACATTTTATTTTCAAGTACCGGCTGTATATCATGCGGAGGTCTGCCAAACAACCGTGTCATCCAACACGACTGCTACATCATTGACTGTCAAAGTGACTACGAACTGTCCTCATTGTGGGTATAAGCCGACACTTTATTGGAAACAAATGAGCAAAACCTTTTCAGGACTTTTAACATGAATTTTCTAGGGTCATGTGGTATTTTCGCTTAAAGAAATGGTTTTGAATTCAACAAATGAATTCATCTCCCCTGAAAAAAATATGTTTCTGTTTTATCTCCCTATGCTGCCCTTAAATGCTAAAACCTCTCGTCACTCAATTCTCACTCTAGCCAGTGGCCATCTTGATAGTGAAAACATTTAGTAATGCAAAGAGGAGTTCATGATGCCAGTGCAATTAACTGAGGCACGCATGAGCTTCTGAATTCATTAACCTCCATATTTTATGGGTTGATGGTAGGGGACAAGGGCAGGGAAGAGGTGGAGACAGGAAGGAGGGTCACCATGCATGTCCATTAATGAGAGAAATATGATGGAAGCGAGGCAGATGGAGGAATGAAAGAAAAATTAAGGACATAAAAGACGCATTTATTTTATGCATAAAGAGCATAAGGAACGTTTTCCTCTCTTTTAGTTTTTCCTTTCAGGGTAAGAAAAATTCCAGCCTTGCCACTTCCCCCAGGGCCGAACTCAAAGTGCAGCATTAAGCTACTTTCGACACTGCTATTTTTCTGGCAGCATTTATTTAATGCTCTCTACGTTGGATTTACTGATGAGATAGACTTTTAACAAAGGTGACATTAGTAGTAATAATAATAATAATAACAATAATAAATAATAGAAACATCCCGAACCCACTGGGACAAGGGTGTATAGAAAATGGATGGATGGATGGATAATAGCAACATTCACAACTGATGAGAGGGACATCTTAAAGTTGTCAGAAGGTTGAAAGCATTATCTCGCTGTCTTACAATTGAAGGTGAATGGAAGCATCTCTGTTCGTAAGCCTTATTAGAGAAATAACCAGTACTGTCCTAAAGCATGTTCTCAGTTCTGGGAAACCTTGTAAAACTGGGGCACATCAGGAGGAAAATTATGCTCTGCTCTGTCTTTGTCTGAGTGCGTCTGTGGGAATCCACTGGGAGACCCCAGCTTTGGAATAATGACACTGAAGCTAAAACATGTTGGAGAATTCATGGAACGAAGGGATAGGGATTTCCCGTTCAGATAACAGGAAGGCCGATGGTACAGTATGTTTCAGTGCAACAGAACGTCACAGGCTGACCTGAAAATTTGGGTAGGTGCATCTATAAACGTAGGACAGCAGAAATACGCAGGATTACAGTTCTACTTTGGGGGCATTTCTAACAGCTAACATTGTCTTTGTTGAAAACATTTAATAGTAGTCAGGCTACAAACATAAAGCTAAAAGCTCAGTTTAACTTTATTACAAAGTGGTATTTTACATAATGAATTTACTCCACAAACAAAAAGATAATATACAAAAGATAATCTGCACTCCACTATATATCGCCAATCAGGTGATCAATCAGATGTCCATTAATGAGAGAAATATGATGGAAACATTTAGTGAGAAATGTTTAAAGTGAGCGATGCAAAAAATCTTTTAATCCATTTTCTTAACATCGATTCCAAGCCACAAAAGTCCAACATTCAACCTTTTACACCCACAAAAGTCACCACACATATTTCTAGTCATGGAAAAATTTGAGTAAAAGAGTTGACATAAATTCAACTTTTTATTGCAATAGCTCAATCTTACAGTTAAAAAGTAGATAAACACAGCATTTAATTTGAATCAATTTCTTTCAGTCTGTTTCTAGGACTGTCCACGTAGGAATCCGTGACTTTAAGTTTCCCTGGTGCCAAAATGTGTTGAAATACCTTTAGCCATTACCCACCAGACTGAAAGAGGAGGACTGGTATTTATTTTGGATGTCATGAGTATCGTAGGGAAGTTAAAAATCTCCAAAGCTTACTGTCATCAATCTCTTTCTCAACACCTAAATCTTATAAAAAAATAAAAAAAAAACTTATTATAAACAATTGTTCACATGTTTTTACTGCGTGTGCCGACAAATGTGTACATGCCTCAAAGCATACAACTGAAATTAACTATGATTCTGTCAAAACGTAGTTTGACTTTATAACATTCTGCATGCAGTAATCAGCCTGATGGTGACTAATGCAGCTCTACATTTACAAGTGTTCTCCATGCAAAGTTTTCTACCTGTTCTGACGTCTAAATATAGAGATTGTAGGAGCGGTGGAAAGCAGTGACTCAAAGCAGTTGGTTGTACAAGTTTGCAGCCGGGCGGCAATATAACTCTGCAGCAATATCAAGTTGCATAATAGAAATGTAATCATAATGTCATTTAAAAAAAAAAAAAACTTTTTTCATTCGTAAAACTCGCTAAGTTTGTATTTAAACTTAATAATTTACCTCAAATTAAGTTGTTAGTCGCAATTTGCATTTTATTGGCTGTGATGTAATAAGTTTTATGCATGTCTCGTTTCTGCTTAGCGTCCGTGACACTGACAACGCTTAGCCAGTGAGGATTCTAAGACAAAAGGAGAACCGGGAGGCCGGGGGTAACGAGTTTAGAAGCAAGGGCATCCAAAGAGTACACTGGAATTAGTGAAAAACTCAAGTTACTGTTTGCAGACTCCTAAGTACAGTGCAAAAACAGAGAAGAATCTTACTGGCGGATGTTTTGTCTCTTTGCATCATTATATCATCCCAGCACGGGTCAAACTGAATCACTATTGGTATAAAAGCTCACAAATAGGAACCACGTAAGAGGATGGAATGAAGCACATTAGAGCTGAGCTACAAGTTTGGAACCTGAAAAAGTAAAATAAGAAAAAATACATTATAAACAACAAGAACTGATGACTGTCGTAGATGGTACCCATCTAATCAATAAAACCGACTCCTCGCCTCTCCTCTCCATCTCTGACTGTCATACTCGTCTATGAAACATGACCCTACATTAAGACAACCACCTGAAATGCTGATCTTCACCTCAGACATGTGAAAAGCGAGCAGGTTCTCACATGTGGATCATGTTTTAAAGTGTCTGTGTCCCAAAGAAGGCCACTACTTTCCTCGAGCATATTCGCAATCTTTTCCCGTTTCTGAAAGATTTGTCAATGACGACTCACTCCTTGCATATGGGAAGGTCAAATAACATTGCCAACAGCATAATTCAAAACCAGGCACCCATGGGCACAAAGTACACTGTTATTGGATTGATCCCTCACGGTCAAATGTGCCACTATCAATATGGGGAATCCAGCAAATGCTTTCAGAAATAGTCACAGGACAGCTGATACACATATATTTATGCTTTTAGAAGTTTGACGCTTAATATTTACTGTAATCCCGTTGACCGTCTCTTTGTTTTGGGAGAAGTTTTGTGCTTTTCCCAAAGTCAAGAGCCGACATGTAAGAGAGGCGGATGGCCACAGAGATACACGTGCATTTCAGTTCCCGTCATAAGAAAAAGCTTCGTCATCAATAAATCAGCCGAGTATGCATTATACATGGCTGTCTCTGCATCCGAGCGCACACACACGCGCACACAAGGCTCCACAATGAACCTGACTGAAACCAAACAAAAATCATAAAAGCAGCAGTTATTCACATCTCGTGTTTCTGCCGTCCATTCAGCGAACATGAAAACGCACGTTCTTTAGAGAGCAGAGTGAGCAGATCACATGTTCTCAGTGTTGTACTTCAGCAAAAAACGAAGATGACGGTAAGTGATGAGAGAGCTAGAGGACGGCAAGGAAACTAAAGCTTGAGAGTTCAACTCATCTGGAGGCCGGTAGTGATGTGTGGACAGGTGGTAAGATTTTAGAAATTCATCAATTGGTTAGAAAACTGAAATTGGTCAATTTTTCCACAGAATTTAGTCTCTACATGTGTGAACCAGCAGCACGTGTGTTGATGCACTTTGAGTTTAATGAGACTGACAAAGATCAGGGACATTTTGGCTTGAGATGATAGAAATGTGGATAGTCTTCTGCTTCCATCATCTTTTTGTTAGTCAAAACTTCATCTATCAAAAACGCTGTTATATTTTTTTCTCTGCTTTGTGTTGCAGCCCTGGCAAAAACCCAGAATTGGTCAATTTCTCCTTGGTTTACTCTGATCGATGATCGGCAGATCAAATGCTGAAAGGACCAGATTTCTTTCCTGATTAATCACATTTATTGAAAGTAAACATTTCCACAATTTTCAGTCCATCACCTGCATCGCCCAACAGCATCTAGGTTTCTGCAGTTGTTTTTTTGTGTTTAAAGAAAATATGACAAAGTCTTTTCTCTTTCAAAGGACATAAGTTTAAGAAAAAATGCCAGAAAGGTCAAAATCACAATCCACTGGTCAGATGGCAAAGAAAAGCAGAAACCGCCATAAGCCAGGGGAGAAAAAAGAAAACCTGATCGCTACACCTCCAATAGTTTTGACATTGAGTTACGCAGCAACATTTAATGCACCTGCTCTTACGAAAGAGTTATTATAACACATGTAGCACACATAATTAGGCAGCCAGCAGCAAATAATACACTTACAAGAGCACATCCATGAATAAACACACGTGAGTCGTCCAAACCTCTCCGATGGAGCTTAATGAGCACACACACGCACGCACACACACATACGTACACGGCGCTACGCTCCAGCGACACAGAGAGAGCAGAACAGATGAAGCCACCAGCAGCCAGCCCGACCAGGCGGCCAGCCCTCGCCTGTTACCTTTCTCTTTTGTTCCCGGGACGATGCTCTCCTGCTCTTCCTCCGCTTCTCCTTCTCGTCCTCTATTGCATTCACATCCACTTCCCCCCGATTCTTCTTCAGCTGGGAGGCCGCGTGAGCCATGATAGGTAGTGAAAAAAGACGGGAAAAGCACCACACACTGCACACGCGCACCTCACCTGAAATCCCAGAGAAGTTCAGGGGCTTGCTGGTGGCAAAAACAAAACCGGGACCTCAGAGGAAAAAATCGGGGTAGAAAAGGAAAGGGGGGGAAAGGGAAGAAAAATGCCCTCCTTGAAAAGGAGAATGGGGAAGAGTAGGGGTTATTATAATTTTTCTTTTTTGCAAGTATGTAAGTAAATCCTGTGTGTCCTCTTTTCTTTTGGTTGTTGCTCTGCTCTTTTCAAAGTGATGGAGTGATGGGAGAGAAGAGGCAGCTGCTTCTCCTCATCTCCTCTTCCTCCTCTTCCTCCTCCTCCTCTTGTATCCTCCGCTGGCAGTGTGAGAGGAGCATGTCCAGGAGAGGTGAGGACAAACCGGGTGGAGAGAGAAGAGACGCGAGCATCACCAGCACAGAGGTGGATGGGAGGAGAAAGACGGTGGGAGGAGGGAAGGGTGCAAGGGGAGTGGTTTCCACGGTAACAACGCTCCCTTTTTTACACCATTCTTTGAAATTGACATTATTGCTGTTTTTTCCTTCAGCCAGGCTAGCAATAAATGTATTTTGTCCAGAGTCTGAGAGGGAAGAACGTATGAAAGAGATGCCAAAAAAAATACCCAACAAAACAAACATGTGAGTGGTAGTAAGTGTATGAATGAACCAAAGGCATTGCTTCTGGCAGTGGGAAGGAGGTGGGGGAGCAACAGTAGTGTGTGTGTGCTACGATCCCCACAGATTACAAGGTGGAGGTGACCAAGTAACGGGACGGGGGTGGGGGGGAACACGCAGAGGACACGGTTGAAAAAGACTGAATGCACAACCGCATAATTTCCACCCCCCGCTCCACACACACAGCATGCAACAAGCATGTCTGCGAACATACAGAGTCAGCTAGCATGCATTCAAATGTATAAAGAAAGCCAGCCGTAGTCTGTTTGAAACATTCAAATATTCAAAATGAGAAATGTTACTAGAAATGCACTGATCCAGCTTTTCCTGGCTGATACCCAAACACATTTCTCTAGATTCCGGTTGTGTGCACTTCCACTTTTCTCACACACACACACACACACACACACACACACGCACACACAAAAGAAAGAACGTGCTGCAGGTTCTTTGTTAAAGACAGTAGCTTTGATTCAACAGAAAATGGAGGAATTTGGAGACTAGTCACATTTAAACATATCTAATTTTGAATGGATTAATTACAGGGATGGCTGCTGGTGATTGTGTTTGTAGTGTGTAAATAACGAATGTTCTTAGTCTCAATGTATGAAAAGAATAGGGAAAAATTTCAGATTGTCACAAATTGACCTTCCAGTCAATAGTTGCTTGGTGCTTCCTTAAATACTAATATATATGTAAGTATAATACAAGCATAATATGACCAACATGGGCACTCACACCTGTGTTTTAATCAGACCAGTACAGTACACACACACACACACACACACACACTCACTCTTAATCTAAGAGCAGTTTAGTCAGACCATTTAACCTTACAAGCATGTCTTTTTTTCCTGACTCTGAAGTAGCCAGAAGGACCCACTGATTTGCAGAGAGAACAAACAAACTTTGATTGTAAAAGTGAATTTAAGAATGTCTAAACTTTTTACTGTTTTTATACAAAAAAAAAACTAATTTGTTTTTATTGTTGTTGGTTTTGTTTCCTCTGTGGATCAACAAGATTATGTCGGTAGGCAGAATCTCTCCCATCACACCAGAGTACTATATAGACAGAGACTCAATGTGGATGGATGCCCATTATCCCACTGCAGAACTAAAAGCTGCAGATTCCAGTGGTAAAAACCATAAACAATGATATTGTCACAGCTACGGCGCTTAATCACTTACACCGAGTCAAACATTCATCTGCAACATGTTCTACTACCTCAGAGGCAACGCAAGAGCAGGAAAAGTTACACTTGAAATAGAAATCTAGTAATAAATCTAGAATAAATCCACTATGCTAATGGTGTAATACCGTATTAAAATTCATTCGACTTTAGAGGAAGTTTGTAATATTCACAGATACTTAATGGCTTTAGACACACATCAAAAAGGCCCATAAACCAGACAAAACAGCAGCATGAGAAGCACCTTGTCATTTAAAAAGCTGTTATGGATCCACAGAGCTTGCTCTATGCTTACCCACTTTCCCTACAGAGCACTGAAAATAGCACTTGATGTTTTAAAAAGCTATAACAGTTAAAGTTAATGGAAAGAATGGCCTTTTATCAAGGTTAATTTTTCTTCTTTTTTTTTTTAGGTAAACACTGTGCAAAATGTAGAGAGATAACATGTCAGAAAATTATGCTCATTCCAGGAAAAAGGATCCCCAAGTGGACATGTGATATGCAGGTCCATGTGAGTTTGAAATGACATATGGTAGGTACAGAACGTACCGCAGGAGATCACATCATCTCAGACCTGAAAAGATCTGGAAGAGGATGAGAAGGACTGCAGAGTACTTAATAGCTAATGTCCAAAACAGCCAGTACCTCAATTTTGCATTTACAAGACTCGCTCAATAATTTGCTCCAAAATCTGTGTGAGGACAACGAGTTCATTTTAAACATCCCACCCACTAATAGATGCCACAATGAGCACGGAGATAATCTGTGTTGTTTTTCTGTTTACGTATGTGTATATGCAAGCATAAAGAAAGTGTCACATAAATGGATCCAGGGAGAAACCACAACAAGAGAACAAGGATTTTCCCCAAAGACAGAAGAAATCCGGCAGATTATAAACAGACACACTCTGGCTTTGACAGTGCGTTTAAGTCTTTGCTCGCATGCTTATTATTAATGTCCCAAAAACTCAATGAATCAGAGAGCGACTCAAAAGCCAATCCAGTAAATGAACAAACTCGTCATGATGTCATAAATAATTCTGTGAGATGAATAAATTAATCATTTAAAAACTAGCAGGCTTATTCCCACGATTTCTGACTCCTCGGCGCTGTGTTTCTCTACAGTCTCAAAGTGGTCACTTCATCCGAGATCAGTAAAAAGGTCAAACAGGATCCAGGGAGGTTTTGGTTTGCTAAATTATTTTTTTTTGTTGTCAAAAAAGTAATAACATCTAAGAACAAGGAATATACAGGAAAATAATCTACCCCACAAAGAAGCAATAAAAATATAGATGGAGGGGAGGAAGAAAAGCAACACTAGGGATGAAAAAATGTCTCGATGGGGATGTCCTTCACAGCCGCCGTGCTCACGTCAGACACAGCAGCGTGGAGACAGATGGAGCAGCCATCTTTGTGTTCCTTCCCCTGCCTGCCTGCGTGTCAGAAGTACCTACGGATGCTTGGGTCCTCTGGATGTAGAAAGGCTGCCTCGTTTCCTGCCTGCCCACACTACGCTAAATCTGTCTTTTTTTTTTTTTTTTGTTCGTGGCTCCACATGTACATATGGACTAAACCGCAGCCATGTGGAGAGAAGCTGGGAATAAGAAAAGGGACAATCAGATGCTTAGTGGTAAAGAGAGATGAAAACAGCCCTCCAGGGAGCGAGATGACAGGTTGAGCCGCCGGACACCAGTCATGTAACGCCGTGAGCGTGAAATCCCCTTTTCTCTCCCTCAAATGTATTCAGCCTCCCTAGTTCATTTGTCTTCCTTTTCAAACACGAGCACAAGCCACCGGCTATAAAAGGGGAGGGGACGTGTGTTGACTTACAACCCCTATCTACTATCATGCATCAGGGGGGTGTCACATTATACCAAATTATCATGCGGTTGCTAGGCAAGGGCCAATGGGATGGCTCTAGGGAGGACGGGATGGATGGATAAGGAGCGTGGAGAGGCAAGAAGAGGGACGGAGATGGGTGGGAGCAGGGAGGTGGAAGAAGTGTCTACTAATCATTTGGAAACAAAAACAAATCACGAGTATAGAAAAAATAAATCTAGGAATTGTGCAAAATTGAAAGAATTTTGAGAATGTGAAGGTAAGTTCTTTTCTATCTATTTTAAAGCATTTCAACAAAGAATCTGAAAGAAAAAATCTCAATTAACACCATCAGCCCCCGACTCTGATCCAACAGTTCTAGTAAAAGCCACTGCCAAGGTGTCCCAGATTCCAGACACCAGCCTTTTGCCAGCAATGAGAGAAAAAAAAAAAGGCTACTACTATGAAGCAAAGTTGGCGGGAAGACTAAAAAGACTCAAGAAGTGGAAGAGAATTGGATGTTTTCCACTTTTCTTTTGGGCACAAGGCCACCTACAAAGATGGGATAAAACAATTACAACTACAGAAATAAGTTATATTTGTATTTTTTAGGACATTGTCATTTTAATTTAGTTGTGAGGAACTGCAGCCGTTTTTCAATTGCTACATTTTGAAAGAACGTAATCCTCCGTGACAGCTTGATATGCTTATTTACTAAGGATAGATACAGTTCCAAGTTTCTTTACTGTAGTTCCCCCAAAGGCTTTAGTTTGGATAAAAAAAACTTTTTAAAAGCTGATAATGATCCATTGAAAGCATTGTATATCTAGATTATCATTGAGTCGTTATTTATACAGAAAAATCTCATTGTCTCATTTACAAGAGACCCGTTAACATAAAAACAATAATAATACAATTTACTAAACACTTCTGAAAATCAATACCATAAAATATCAAGAGAAGGGCTGATAGAAGATTGAAGCTGTTCAGTAGGCACAGTAAAGAAATTAGTTCAAACGCCAAACTGTCGTCACGCAATAAACAGGGTATTTAAAACGATCACTGATCGGTCAGAAATTCAACTTCACACTCTTGAACCCAGAGGTCAGCCGGCAGTCAACGCTTCATGTGTGTCCAGATGTCCCTGATGCCACTTTGTTTGACTCAGTCCATTGTCTGTGGTGATCATCGTATGTCATGTGTCTGTCTCCTGCTGCTTCGACTCCTATGGGGGCAACACCAAACAGCAGCATCGCTCTCAGTGACCTTTTCAAACCCCTGCATACACAAAAACAGTGTAACCCAACACACCAGCAAGAACAGGCAAAGCAAATGCATCTGTCCGGGTTTGAGCTTCTCGACTCACTTAAAAGGTAACAAATAAAATGATGAATATTAATACTGACAGTGTACTCATGGAAATGTTTGGTTAGTAAAAAACACTACTTTGTTTAATTTGTGGAAAAACTTTCAGGAGTTACTTGAATATATTGTCTAGTATGTTTTTGTGACAGTGCTGGAGAATAAAGATGTGGTTTTGTTTTAGGTTCAACTTCATTTTTCTCCAGCTGCATAAACACAGTTCTCTTATGCCAGGTTATACAGAAGAGAGGTCATCATTTTACAGCTGGTCAAGTTTTATGAGTTTAAAACGTCCAGAAACTGTCTCTGAACTGATGGAAATGGAATCTAATGTTTGGCTGAGAAAGTTCAAACAAATTCCTGGTGCTATGCTGCCCTCTAGTGTTTAACAACTGCAGTCCAAAAAACAAAGGGAATGAGGATGTGATACACCTGCTATACACACACAAATAAATGAATAGAAATGGAACTAGAAATAGATCCCCGTAACTCATTTGCCCTTGCCTTAAAGGTAAACATATCAGGAGGGACTCTGGTAAAGGTAAAACTTATAGCTCTCCGGCAACAGAGTTAAACGATCTCTAATTTTAGAAATCCAATCAAGATGTAAAACAGAAAATCGCAGAGCAAATTACGATAAAATACTCAAGAAGAATCCATCAGTGTGTGTTGTGATCAAGGTTGCTTTTAGACTCGAGAGTGACACAGGAAGGTTAGATATGAAGGAAAAATATTTTGTGTTGCTTTTAACTCATTTATTATGTTACATGGACAATCCATTCAAATCACTGACCCTTTTTACTTAAACTCCTCTCAATATCCCCCATGTTCCACTACTCCATCATCACAATTACTGTAATGTCTCCCCTCCGGATAAGAAAAATATGTCATTAGACGAGCGCTTTAACCCAGTTACCACCAATAACCTACCTAAATATGTGTCACACAACCAAGCAGCGCCCTTCATAACAAGATCAAAATGTCTTTGCTTGGTTTCCCCGCAGAGGGGCAGAAAGAGATTTACAGCTGAAGACACACACACACACATGCAGAAAAGCAGTGTCTACTCCATGGTTTGAAGTGATCTGAAAGGATGAAATGGTTGACTGACTGCAAGAGGACTTATTAGATAACTGTATGGCGCTTTGGCACCAAACTAAACCCACATAACATACACTTGATGTATATTGTGGACATGACCTAAAAACCTCAATGGAAAAGGGATAAATTGATACATGAAAAACAGTTAAATGAAAAATAGATAATTAAAAATGGATAAATGACAAATGGATAAATGAAAAACAGATAAATGAAAATGAAAAATTATAATTATGTATATAAGAAAATAGAAAACGATAGATGAAAAAGGAAAATATGGAAATGAAAAAAGTTCAGGCAGAAATAAATCTGTGAATAAATAAATGTGTAAATGAATAAATATAAATGGGAATAAAGGTGCCAATTACTCATTTATTGATTTATTTTACCCATTCATTTAGTTTTTTACTCATTTATTTATTTATTTTCCCTATATATCTATTTTTTTTTTTAATTTTGGCTGAAATGGCTCTCCATAGAGTTGGGTGTCATGAATTAGATTGAAACTAATTAATAATTAATTAATCCAAATAATAATAATAATAATAATAATAATAATAATAATAATGGTCATTTTCTATAACCATTATTAATTTTTCAGGACTCTGACAGTGACATATACTTCACTTTTACCCCATTTTGAAAGCCAAAAGAAGTAAATGTTTCTATGAAATCAGTGAAGGTAAAAAAAAAAAATAAAAAAAAAATAATAATAATAATAATAAATACTCATTTTATAAAGTATTATTTTCATATAAAAAAAAAAGCAGCCTGAACAAACCAAGTGAAAAGAAGTCAGCTTTAATTTAATCAGCCTTTTTCCTGACAACATCCAAACAATGCCAATATCAAACAACGTCCCTCTTTGATTACCGGCTTGCTGTAATGAATGTGCAGTTAATTTGTTGGCTGAAACAAGGGTCAGTCTGACTGTGGTGACTGCGCAGCGGAAGAAAGACAAGCTCTTCCTATTTCACACAGAAAATGGCAGCAGAAGAATAAACAATTTCACGGTCTGTTGGAAACAGTAATACTTGGCCTTGCGCGATCACACCCTGCTTTGTTGCTGCTCACAGGCTTCTTTATATCAACCTACTGTACTGCAGTAGGTTTACAAGGGCGAGATACAAGCCAGCTGCTTTAAATGTTTGTAATGAACATAGCAGATGAGTTGGAATGCTGGTCATTTTAGATTTTACTATTCCTGCACTAATGTCCTTGTACCGTTATATCTCTGTACGTTTTTTTCAACTGAAGCAAAGCACTTTTGTTCATTCTACAATAGAGAGTCAATGATTTAAAGAATGCTTCTTAAAGAGGCACTGGAAACGGCTAAAATCAATCAGACAAAGGAAATCTTTAGGATTTTTCTTTTTCTACCGAGTTATTAAAGTCAAACAGAAACAGTTAAAGAACACACATTATTCATTTAATTCAGTTAAGTGAATAACTGAATTAGTCACTTAACAGGTGCTTTGTTTACATGGCACCTGTTTACAACCAACATCCTCTCAAGCCACCTTATAAGAAACAAAAAACTCCCAAGCCAATTAATTTATTGTCAATTCAATTCAATCATATAGACAAGTTCAACGTCAAATTAATTCATTCCAATTAAGTCCTAATTTTAAAACAATACGGTTACATAAATCTTATTATTATACCAATTAGTAAAAGGCT
Source organism: Girardinus metallicus (assembly GCA_903067095.1). Classification (NCBI taxonomy): domain Eukaryota; kingdom Metazoa; phylum Chordata; class Actinopteri; order Cyprinodontiformes; family Poeciliidae; genus Girardinus; species Girardinus metallicus. Next base: position 43,897 of record CAEGAE010078435.1, read on the forward strand.
TTGACTTTGCAGCAATCTTCCTGAACAAGCAAATTGTTACAGAGGGCAGACGATTGCATTGTGTTGTACTCTTTGCGTAAACCTCTTGCAAAGTGTATGCATATGGTGACGGTGGAAAGGAAACTCCAATTTTAACAGGAATGAACCTGAAGCAGAGATGGCTCACTTGATGATACAGTTATGTAACCACTGATTATATAATCAAAGTGAAAGCCACCTAAACATTGGTTGTGATCTGTTTAATATTTACACTAACATGCAATGCTCAGTCTATTTATTACAGAGACGTTCCTCCATTTTTCCAGCTAGCAAACCTCCAATGTGAAAACTCAGGTTGAAATGATGTAGAAGTGCTGCTGCAGTGCTGTGGGAACTTTTGTTAGGATATAGTTCTCAAACTATATCCTATTTTAATAAAACCGAAGGAAACTGGAAATTGGTTTATTTTTCCGACACTGTGCAATGCAACCTAAATCTATATTTTTAGATTGTACTTTGTGTCCTCTGCTCTATGATTTGGAGCCCGATCAAAGGCATGCACAGTGACTTCCTTCCATGTGAAGCAGCAGAAGCCATCAGCACCATATGTGTGTGCTCATCAGTGGGTCTGCATGCCATATGCCTGAAAGTGCTGGTGTAATGTTTTCAGTGTGCCCATAATCTCACCGCCCGCTCAGCAATAGGGGTGTTCATTACTACAAAACGGGCTGGGAGGGCGCGCATAACTGCATATAGATCTATATGAATAAGGGGGCTGGACAGTTTCCGGACGAAGTTCATAAATACTTGCATGCACAAACTTCTGTGTCGAGCCGACAAGAAGCAGGAGTGTGCATGAATCTCTGCATATTTAAACAGAATCTGTCACTTTAACTGTAAGAAGTGGCTGTCTGTTCAGTCGTGCTCATCGCGCTAACATGCTGGCCAGTGGAATATCCTCCCCAGTGTCAAGTTTCGCGGTCATGACGGGATTATAGAGTTGTGCCAAGAGGCACTGTGCCTGGGGAGCCTTGCTCACTCTTGCGTAGTCTGCCAGACCCAAATAAAAGTCTCACACAAACGCATGCACACACTTAAAACAACCACCTGGAAAGCAGTCAGGCCCATCAAACATAAAAGACTTATGTTGCTTTGTGAGACCAATCACAAACAAAGAATGGCACAGTTGCAGAAGCTTCTACACAAAATAGCAAATATTACCTTCTACCTCAACAGCTACAGTTACTTCCATTTGATCTTTTTTACTTACTGTATGTCAGGAAAGATATTTAAAAAATGTAGTTTAGTTGTCTCTGTATAGCGTTTAGTTCCTAATCCAGCTCAAAATGTGACTCCTTAAGTTCTGGTCCCAAGAATTCTCGTTCTATAGTAGTTCCAATACAAAAACAAAAACACTGAAAAAGCATTGTGTGTGTGTGTGAATCTCTGTTTAATATCCAGTTCAGATTTGATCAGTCCAAATATTTGAGAAAATCTGGGGTCACACTCTCAATGTGTCGAACAGATTTTTAGTTTGGCGCCAACATGAAGCGCTGAAGCAGATGTACATATTTTATACTTGGTACTATAAACATTGTCAATTTTAAAGTGATTTTCTCCTAAAGGGTTTTCTTTTCCAATGTTTCTGCAATCAGGTGCTGTACTATACTCATAAAAAGAGTCTTAACATAGATTCAGGGTGAACTTCATATCCAAGACAGTGATGATAGTTTACACTTACTTCACCATATAAACTCCCATGCCAAAAGCAAATGGGTATCGTCCTACGTAACAGACTTCATTTGATGAGAAATATCAGTGTTTCGATATCTTGAGATGTCTTGCCACGAGATCCTATCACACCCTTAGTTAAGGCCACACGATTCAAAAAGCCTTGCACCAGAAAGGTAAAGTAAGGCCAGTAGCTCATAAGAATTTCTTCCCATTTCAGTGGATGTCATGGCAACTTGACACACTCCATGTACAGCATTGTTGTCTCTGTGGTTTGGTAAAATAAAAATAAGTTATGCAACTTTCCCCAGCTGTGCAGAAAGATATAAAATTTCAACAGATATTATCTAGACTCCATTAGAAGTACCGACTTCTCATTAACAGAAATTCACAATCTTTCACTAGTGACACAATGATGATTTTTTTCAGTTAGTTGTCCAGTGCACCAAATGTACCCCTACACTTATTACATAGATAACATAGTTAACATAAAATATTATCCACTGCCATCTTAACTAAAAATAAGTTTTCTTAGTGGAGAAAAAGCAATTATAAGTCCTGAGCCGAAAACGCAAGACTTCGATGTGTTGCTAACGAAGTAAACCATGCTTTGATGTGTGCAAATTCCCTTAATTATCTGTCCAAATGAGTCATGTGCTTAATATCAAGCTGCCTTCTTTCAAATTACACATCACTGGATGATGTAGCAAAAAAGCCTAGTGTGGATTTTGCCCATCATCCTACCCCTAACCTCCACATCACACTCTCTGCTCCTGACGATGTTCGATGTTTTCTGTCACATGTCATGTGTAACACAAAGCCTGGAATTAAACACAGGTTTTCCGGTTGTAACCTTTAGCCCGGTCGCAGTAACAGCTAGAGCGTTTGATCACATGCAGGATTCATTTCCGTCCTCTGGAAAGGGAAGCTGAACTGTCGGCCAGAGATGTTCACTATCCAGACAGAAGACTCTCCGTGATGGAAATGTAGCTCTACTACGCTTAGCTCATTCCACTTCTTATAAAGCGCTGCCAAAAGCTTGACATTCTATTTGATACAGTATCTGGAACCTGGACTGCATGTAAAGGTTACCAACATAGCTTACTGAAGTTTTAAATGGACATAAATCAGCTAATTGTGTTTGCAGTTTAACAACGAAGCAGCAAACGGCATTAGCAGGCATTTAGATGCTGTTCCCAAAAACACCGCCACAGTCTGGGTCATATGTATCCAACGCCTTGATCTTTCTCACACCTCTGCACTGATCATCATGCATGAATGGGTGCACACACCCACTGGATAGTGTGGATCTGGGTTAGCAGGGTAGGGAAAATCAGAGGTGGTGGAAATGTCAACTACTTTCACATACCAAAAGTGATGCAGGACATTTCTGTCAATTTAAACTCCAAAAAGGAGGTGAAACTAAGGAGCATGGGCGGTTGTAGAAGGAGGCCAGTAGGGGACGGTGTCCCTATAGAACTGGTTCTGTCCCCTTTTGTGACCCTTGTACCGAAGAGAAAATACAAAATTAATTTCTAATGAGGAAAATTATAGCTAAGTTGTTACCTTTAATTTACAGTTTTAATTGAATGAAAGTGATTCACTTTTAGCTTCAGACATATTAAGAAAGGATCATCTGCTAGATCAGGGGTCTGAAACATGCAGCTTCTGAGCAACAAGTGGCTCTTTGGTTCACTTAAAATATTAAACAATGGAATATTTTTTCTGTTTCTTATGGTTGTTGTTTATTTTGTATTTTTATAGGTCATCCTTTTGTTCCTTGCCCTTTAGAAATGCCACTGTTAGAGAGATCTTCGGTATAGTCATAATGAGGAGAAAGCGTATTGAATTTAGATTAAATAGAGCTGACTGAAGGTGTAGATTACCTTCTTTTCACCATTTACAAACCTCCTTTGTTTTTTCATTAGAAAAAAAAGTCTTTAGAAAGCAACCGCCATGGATGATCCAAGGACCGTAATCATTCTTACCTTTTCTTCATGAGGTAAGTATAAATTATCCATGTCTTCTTAAATGAAAAGGCTTTCATAGAGCAAATACAGTCCATTCAACAGAAAGGTGAAAACTATTCACAAGGCATAAAATAGGAAGGCTAAATTAGATTTAGCTAAAAACCTGGAGCAGCATTCATGCATTTGATCAAAGTGACAAAAGCCTGAGCCCAAATCGCACAAGGAAAGGTACAGGCTTACAGTAGAGAAGGATGCAACATTATCTGTTAAGTATGTGGCAGCAGTATCAATCCATGGAGATGTATGGCTTTAAATGGCAAGAGATAATGTCTGGTTACTGATGACAGGCATAGGCAGATGTATTGTTTCTAAGCAGTAAAAATAAAAAACATAAAAATGGTAAATGACAGCATTTTACCAAACAAAGACCCAAAAGATGCTGTCAAGTCAACTTTTTAAGGCAAAGAAGTAAAGTATTCTCCATGGGATCTCTTTTACTTGCTAAAAATTAAATTATAAAAGAAAGGGGCCCTTTAAAAAGACAAAGAAAAAGACAGCAGCAGGAAGGTCTCAACAGGTGTTGAAAATACCTTTGGATGTAAATGTTTTTTTACAGAAACTGAGATGGTGTCAATCCAGCCCACTGTTGGTATTGGACTTGATAATACTCAAGGAAGAATAGACCTGATTAGATGTCAAGTCTAAATCCCTATTTGGATATACATATTTTGCCTACTTTTGCCTAAAAAGCAGAACTGAAACTTTCAGAAACTTTCGAAAAGAAAGTTTAAGTAGAGCTTTCAGTTGGCCATACACTGCACAATATGTTCAGCTGTAGCTCAAACTGTACAACTACGTTCCAGGGTTCAATAGGTCACAGCTCACGAATCATGTTCTCACACTGTATGACCTGGTGCTTGGAAGTGACCTGACTGCTCACACAGTGCGTGGATATGTGACAGGTCAGACTTTTCAAACTGCAAAGAAGAAGAAGAAAACCCAGAGGTGAAGAGACGCTGGTCAATTTGTGTGTGCTGGTTGTGTGTGCTGGCACCTCCGAGGTGCGAGACATTATTTAATGCAACACACAATTAAACCGAAGCTTGGCTGATGGACCGAAGATTTTTGCACAAGTGGAAAATTGGCTGAAAACTGCCCAGATTTGCAGCAACAGTGGAGTGAACAGGATTGCAAACAATTGCTTTGTTTGATCATTTTGAGCTTTCAATTTTGAATATGGATTATCTGGAAATGTTGAGAGACTCTGAAGGTACGAAAATTAAACCTAGAAAATACACAGAGTGCGATTACAAGTGCTAAACATTTTAATCGCGTCTCAATTTGTCACACACATACACACACACACGATGCATTATTGCCTATAAGAAACACGTGGCATACAAAATCCTCAGTAAATTATTTACAGCAGAAAGTCTTATATTTCATTCTTATCAAGTAGTTTTGTTGCTGTGTCTTGTAGCTTATTATACTATTTCACTGACATTTACACCTTATGAAAGCCGCAGAGATGACAGCGGAAGTTTTTATTTTATACAAAAACAGGAGTGTTGAACTGTCATCCGTGCGTATTATTGTCCTCCCACTTTAAGAAGCCACCCTGATCCCTCACTCTTTAATTACAACTAAGTTGCCTCTTCAGCACTAATTATTTGTTTCAGGTGTTCATAAGTAGAGGACACACCCTACAGCGCACTGGAGTTTTACACCATGGTTCTGAAAAAAAAAAACGACGATCAACATCAGCCTGTAGTGCTGATGTTGATACTAATCTGTCGCAAATATATAGGGGGAATACATTTGGATCAGATCAAATATCAAATAAGAAAAATATGAATAAAGTACTACAATTTAGGTGAGAAAAATGTATTGTTACCACTTCTCTTACCTTGTATTCGTTGAAAACGTTACGTAACATCAAACATCAAGCTCTGATGATGACTAAATGTTACAAGAACGTGAACGTTAACAAGGAAGAATTAATAAATGTGGCACAAAAAGCTCTGTCTATCTCATCTTCAGTCAGGAAAAAGAAAAAAAAGTCATCCTGCCTCATGAGTCTCATGCTGCCTTCATCACAGAGGCTATCGCTTTCTCGTATCACTAAAAGCAGTAACACAGAGACAGGCAGAGAAAGGATGGCAGCGAACCGATCAGTGTTCCCCTCTGTAAGCCAGAAAAGCTGCACGATCTCGGCAGGTCTGATAAGGAACACCAAACGCTCCTCGCTCTTTCCTTCTCATTTCACTACCGGGCCCTCCCCTGCTGCTCAAGCCTACCAGCTGGGGCCCAGTCCCACATCAGTGGAAATTTCCTGATCTGTCACTCCAGCAAGGCAGTCCAAGTGATGGGGTACTATGGGGAGCATCGCTGCAAAGGCAATGCACAGATGGACACACACACACATGCATACAGGATCTCCCCGCCCTCAGCCCGTTGTCCCCGGTCCCCACACGATGGCTGTCATCCCGGCTCCGGCGCGTGGAGGAAAAATTTGTCTGGCGATGCGTGTATCTCTCCATTTCAGACCCCCTCTGCAACTCGCTTGCCTCAACCCCTTCACATTGTGTCCTCACCTGTTACATTGTTGCAGCCCAGCCTGTCATGATAACTCAGACGAAGGCCGAAATGAAAAGGTGATGAGTCAAAGGCCAAGAAAATGGAGGGGCCCCTGAACATTAATCTCCTACCGTTCTGTATCTCAAAGGCTAATATTACCTTGCAGTTGGATATTGAGTAAAAAAAAAAAAAAATGCAATTTCAATCTGCCTGATCTACTGTGAATGCCCTTTAGGAGGAAAGGGGAACTGATTACTGTTCCACCTCTCTTCTCTTTGCACTTCAACCCTTTGGGTTCACCTTGCTGAATCCATTTCTCAAAGCTTTCCAAGCATGATGCATTTATGAATAGATCTTACTCTGATCTGATAAGAAAATTCAGAAACAAAATGTAGTTCTCCAGAAGTCTCCGAAGTGAAGCTGATTGTGAAGATTAGGTTTTATTAAACAGATAACTGGCTGCGGTGGCACGCTGAAGAATTCAACATTTTCTCAAACTTTTGTGTATTTTATTATTATGATTTTTTTTTATTTTTTTTTTTATAAAATCCAAAAATGAAGGCACTTTACAGTCAGCTGCTTTTACTTTGATACCCAGCCCGATCAATAACCTTCAGAGGTCAACTAATGCCTCTTGTGTTGTGATGGTATCATTATGCTTTCCTTCAGGGAAGCTGGTTTGAACTGATGAGGAGGATGGATGGAGCTAGCAAGAGGCTGAAATCATTCTGTCTAAATAATGTTTAAATAGTCTCAATCTAAATCCAATTACGTATCCGTGGCAAGATGTGAAGATGATTGTTTCCAGGCACTCTTACTGAGCTTAATGCATTTTACAAACAAGAATACGCAAAGGTGGTAGAGGCATACCCTAAAATTCTGGCAGCGCTAAACGCAGTCGGTCTACAAAGTTTAGACTCAGGTGGGCTGAATGCAAATTCATGACACAAAGATTTAAAAACTACATATTTTTTCACAATTATGAGCAACTTTGCTGTGTTTTTTATTTTTTTTTATTTTAATTGATATTTTAAGTTGTAACATGGCAAAAAGTAAAAGAAGGCGTACGAATGCTTTTGCAAGGGACTGTTTCCTACCTCATGCACATCCTGGGTAAATAAAACCACAACAATCTTATCTCACCTGATATGTCCGTTAAGTTCGAAACATGAGTCCCGATTAACCCAACACAACCTGAAAGTAACCCTACAATCACGCCATAAACACAGAAACAGGTTGCCAGAGTACTGACATTGTATTGGTAGCTTTGTGTAAATCACTTTGTTGCAACATCTTATCCTGGAAATCCCAAAACAGTAGAAGAAAAACACACAAGCCCTTGTGGTTTGCCTTCAAACTCACCCTTTCAGACCGCCTCATCTTCAGCTAATCTCATCCGGGTCTGACATTGTCCACAAGCTCATCAGGTGCAAAAAGGGAAAGCGTGTTGTATGTCGCAAGGCGGTCTTAGCTGGGACGGTCAGAGCGCGAAAACCTGCCTGAACCACTCTCTGAATGTAAGCAGCATTACTGGTTGGAGGCTGTTAATCAGACAAGTGCTAATCTGGTTAGGAGATCAACAAATGAGCCTCTCACAGCGGGAAAGGAGGACACGGCTTTAGACAATACAGCAGGTCAGTGCCATTGTTGACGAGAACAAGGGGAATGACAGACAGGGTCGCAATTTAGACGAGAATGAGGGCAAGTGTACAGCAGAAGAATTAGGATTTTTTGGGGGGTTAATGCTGCTGTAAAAGAACATTTTTTCTATTTTTTTTTAAAGGGGTTGATTTTTTGATTCTTTAAATGACCAAAGATGTCAATGAGGGTTCAAGATTGCAGAACATAACACACCTCTGCGTTCCTCTTATTCAGTGCTGTCATGATGCAAAGCAAAGAGGGTGGACTAGACAGGAATGGAAAAGCGACGGTGGCAGACGGCACGTATGACAAACTCAGCGACCACATCAGGGATTCAGGATTCTCCACACCTCTTTTGGTCTCCATGGAAACAAGGAGGCTGCAAAGAGGCCATCATAAGGCATTAGGAAAAACAAGCATCCTGCTGCTGGAATTTCACAAATGCCACTCCTGACATCCCCTAGGATCCAAGTGTTGTTTATAACCTACAGACTGAACATAGACATCAGATAGCTCAGGTCTTTCAGTGTTCCAATATTTGAAAAAAATAAAATAAGAATAAGGAAGACGATAAAGAAATACATTGGATATAACAGTGTGTGGAATATCTTGTAGCAGGAACTGTCAGGTATTTTATATTTTAGCTCAAACTGACTCATGGAGGGATGGGGCGTCTTTTTCTAGCTTATGCAAATTTGGCCTCAAACGTCAGAATAAGAAAAGGGCAAAAACAGAATATAGATGCAGGATGTATCTTTCGTGGATGAGCAAAAGCTGCCTTCACGAACAGCACACTTCTTGTTCGGCTTTGGGGTCAAAAAACAGCAAAAATTGATGATGTGGAGGGATTGCAATCATTTAAGTTAGACTAAGAAAACCATTATCTAAAATGTTTTAATTTTTATTCACTTTTCACTTGGAAACAGATGGCTGTAATTATGCCATACCAATCTCCTTAACATGGGGAAGTTATGAATTATTTTCTCTTTGTTTCAGACAGCCATATGTTGTTTCTGCTGTAGAACATCACAGTGACAAATGCTTTGCAAAAGGAGCAGATAATAAAATTTCAGTGGCTCACCCAGACAGATCAGGGAGCGAAAGAACAAACACAGGCCTCCAAATCTGACGTGTTTGATTGTCGGTTGTATTTATTGCAAACAAGAAAAACAAAAAAACAAAAAAAAAACACTGTAAGAAAAATACGTCGTTGTAGAAAAAACTTGGGATGACCTGTAAATTTATATAAAAACTGACTAAGACACATAATAAATAATAAAGTCAAGATAATGTTAAAGTTTTTGAACAGGAGAAGAAGAAGAAAGCAGTGTTAGCATAATAAAATCACAGGTCAACACTGTAATCAGGTACAAGATCAGCTTGACAGTAACTGTTGTGTGTCATAATCTTAAGTAAATAAGCTGCAGTATGTAGTATGATGGTGTTTAGGCAATAATTCAATGTAAATTTGATTATCACCTTGCTTTTATTTTAAACAGAAAAGAAAGCAATTATTCCTCTTACTCCAAAATAACATAACATACAAAGTAACAGTCTTAAAAATATTTTTCAAGTGTGTATTTCTAAATGTCATCTCTCTTTCTGCTCTGCCCTTTAATAAAAGTAAGAAAAGCACAACAAGCTGATTTCAATGTAAAAAAAATAAAATAAAAAATCAAGCAATCTGCTCACTCTGCCAGCCTGCAATGAGCCGCTTAACGAACATGAAGCTCGTAGATTGCTATATGTAGTTTTAACAACTCTTACCTTAGAAACAGGAATGGAAACTGATGCTTCATACCCAAAGAGAAAACTCGCTAGCCTCTGATACCAATTATCAGCACTCCAAACTCAGTCTTACAGAAAAAGATTGGACATTGTTCATTGGTCATTAAAAAGTTGATTGGGCAAAAAGCTTGAAATATATTTTAATAAGTCAATATTGCTGAGAAATAATGTTTTATTAAGGGAATCAGACGTGTACAAAGCAGTAGCAACCAAGTAGTCAAGATCTTTCATATTTATCCATGGAAAAACTTTCTCGCCACCTGACACTCCAATGCAGAGAAACACCAGGAGTCTGATAGCAGGCAGGTTCGAGATGCCACATGCTGGGCTGCTAGCGAACACACACAAGGCCTGGAACTGCATACTTTGAAATGCAGACAACCACATATATATGCCTGCAGTGAGGGGAAAAAAAAAGACATTTTTTACTGTAAGCTGTCTATTGTACATCCCCTCTCCAACCTCCTACTCCTTCACCTATTCTCTGGCCAGCGCTCTGGGTTTCCAGCAGGCCGAGAACGACAGGAGGCTTTGATGTTCAGGCAGTTCTTTCTTTGCATGGCTCCTGAGTGAGCTGCTGCTTCTTCAGGGAAATTGCAACTCTCCTTCAGGTTTTACTCCGTGTTTCAATGAGAACGCAGCCACAAAAAAAAAAAACAAGAACGATGACACCAAGAAAGATGACTGGAAAGATGAGAGGCAAAAAAACTAAAAATGAGAGGGGGGAAAAAAAGCAACATATATGGGCTGAAAGTGTGAGGAGAAAATGAGGTCACACAGTGGACAATGTTTTATTCCGCTGAGCCAGAGAGAAAGATTGGCCGGAGGAGGGAGATTCTGCTTTGGCAATGGAGGCAGAGAAAGGCAGATGAGAGGGGATCAAATTAAGATCAACAATGTGAAGAGACGTGTCACATAAGATATGTTGTGTTTATCATTTAAGGTGAATATTGCTAGTTGGTGAAGTTATATATGCAGCATCTCAACATTATGCAATCTACTACAGGAGCCAGGGAACCTTTTTACATTCCCAACATTTGACCATATAGATTTTTTTTGAAGATTGCCACATATATTAAGCTACATTCTTTTGATATCCTTCCTAAAAGTGTGCTGTTTTGTGGTCTGTTTCTGACCATTATGGGAAACCTCAAAGCAGTTAATTGATCTTGAACTAATTTCCTTTGGGAAGAAAAAGTCTTTAATTGCATCCTGATAGCGCAGAAGAATACATGAATTCTAAAGATATTCTAATGTGAACGAATTTGCATGATTCACCTAAAGAGAGTCAATAAAAACATCCATAATGTCTTGGCACAAATGTTTTTCTTTATGTTATTGTTCTTATATGAGCTTTTTATTTTCTGTGATTCCTCATTTATGGCTGCTGATGAATCCCAGCTCTCAGCACATTACCCAGTCTCTGGACTGTGCAGAATCAATACTAATGCTTCCTTTACAGAACTCTTAACTGTGATTATGCTGGTAACGTACGCAGCAGCGAGCTGCCGGCTTCTCTTAGGAAAGGAGGCACTTTAGCACACACCGACAGACCCGTGCAGTACCGTTATTGAAGCTGTGATAATATGGAAACTTTCCGGGCGGTGATGTTATTTGAGTACAGGCTTCCTGCAGCGGGTTGTCATGGAGCATGAAATGAAGTGGATACTTGAGCAAGAATGCGCAGTTCTCCTGCCTTCAGCACACCAAGATGTTTAGGACAACATTCTCCTCCCAACTTTGCTGGAGCAGTTTGAGAATGACCCCCATCCTTTTGCACCGTGAGGGAACATCAATGTTGACATGGTAACCTCATCTTTGGGATAAATTAGAGACTGCGAGCCAGGGGTCAAACATCAACGTCTGACCTGTGGAAGAAAACCCATAAACTTTGTGAAAAGCCTTTGCAGAGGAGATGAAGCTGTTCCAGCTGCGAAAGGTTGGTCAACATTATATTAAGACATTTCGATCAAGGACAAGATGCCACTCGACTTGATATATGTTTGGCAATTTGGGCAGCTTAAGCTGTAAGACATGCGCATCGTTTTAGTGCAATATGAGTACAGTCCTGAAGAAAGCAAGGCTACCTCTGAAGGTGTTCGGACAAATATAGCTGAAGCAGGCGGGTCATCAGGAAGAATTAAGAGGAATTCGTGACATTTTTGCCACCTGTGATGAAATGCTTCAGTGATGTTTGAGAACATCACTGTTATCAAACAGTGCATACAGGTGTCCACCTGTATAGCATACAGTTTCACCTGTATGCTATATTTGGAGGTGAATAAACCCTGTTCACGAATCAAAAAGCTTTAGTCGCTCCTCGCAGGAGAAAAAGTCAAACCTAACGAGACTTTCAAATTAGATTTTACACCTTTACTTTCTGTCACCTTATTAGTGTCCAAAGCTGTTAACGATCCTAAATCACAGACAAATGCACAAAAGAAGAGCTGTGGCGAATATCGCATTTACAGCAGAGCCTAGATCTTCCTTGAACTACTCAATCCCTCTCTGTGCTGAGCAGCGAGGAGGATGTCTCCATTGTTTAATCACACGGAGGGAAGAAATTGCGTCTTTTTGTTCCCTAAGAACTTAGTCATCATTATTGCAAAGCCCTACAGTGCTGACAAAACTTTATTCCGTAATTTTGACTTTTTTCCCTCCCCTTTGGCAGTGATTTCATCTTCCCACTCACTTTTTACATAACACCCTTCACTGTGGATGTAACGTCAGTAATTTTTAGAAATATTCTTCATGTTGTAGAACTCGGATGACTTTTTGTCGGTTCTCTGAAATGTGTTTTTCAGCTGCTTCCCCTATCATACGATTGTTTTGTCTTTCGTTCAAGTGATTCCAGCGGCAGGGGATGCCCTCTTTGTTCCACCGGGGTCCTCGTGTCGACTTCAGTTGTGCCGGGTAATTCATGACGGATGAAGCAATCGGAAAAAGTCCCCAGCTGGTAAATTATGACTTGACTTATTCTCTGTGGGTAAACTAGGCCATCTGGGATGAGCTATAACTATGAAAGCATGCTGGTCTGCACTGGGCCAGACACCAAGAAGATATCAGCAATGATTTATTCATGACACAAGTGGGTGAACGCTGAGCCTTCCTCTCCCCTCCTTGCTCCTGCAGCTTCCTCCTCAACACAATCACATCATTTTATACTTCCTCTGTGCTCTGCTGAATCTCACCATATTGGCAGCCTTTGAGAACCCTTCCTTCTCTGTCTACCTACTCATTTTAGTCACATTTAATCATCAGGAGACATCTGCAGCTCTTTGCCTAGCTGCAAGTCAATGTTTATAACTTCCATGATCAAAAGAATGTTCAGTTTAGGACAGATGTATTGTAGAGAAATTGTTTCAACTTGACTTTATAATTTGTAAAATAAATAGAGGAAATAATCTACAAAGATGTAGCTGTTTTATTTTAACCGTCGCTGTTGTTGTCTACGAGTCGGACTGAAACTATCGCTACCAGATGGTCAGACTAGTAACTTCCTCAGGTGTGTGGAATATGACGGTAAATAAACCAATAAACAGTGAATGCTGAAACAAATAAGGCATTTTGTAAAACAAGATATTTGATATTCTTTCAAAATGTCCCATTTTCTAGAGCTCTTGAAGGATTTGCAACATCATTACAGTGTTTGATGCTACAGAATGATCACCTCTTGTAAAAATGTCCAATCAGGTCATTTCATGGACAAACAAGTCCACACACACACACACACGCCTACACGCATGCAACCACATACAAAGGCTATCTCATTAGCAGATTCACACCCTCACAGCTGGAGTTTGTCACATTGTGTGTTTGCTGCCTCTTTCCCCAGGCCAGGAGAAACCCTGCCGCTGTCCAGGAAAACACAGGGACATTCTACAGCAAACACACACAACAAAACACTCAACACACACTTGAGACTTGCATGCTTTGCCTGTTTGACTCCCAATGGCCTGATTCTGGTAAAGCAACAAATTTAACAATCATAACTCATCTTTTTTGTAAAACAGACATTCAGGAAAACATTCTACTATTAATTTAATTCTTCAATTTTACACTTACATCCTCTCAAAATTACACATTTGAGGGCGAACTCTCATAAAAAAGCCAACTCATGCGGCATGCAATTGATGATTCTGGCCTGTGTAGCAAAAAGTAAACTAATTAAACCAAATGAAGAAGGCAATGAAATCAGCGACTGTCAGAATTGATGGTGGATGGGAGAATACATTTAAATGTTTGCTTATAAACAACAAAAAAAGTGCTATTATCAGTCACTGAACAGAAACAGAAAGCATCTGGGTTTAACACAAACAAACATATCTCAAGGCAAACAAAAGGACAGATCCAAACACAGCAGACAGCCACCTTTACTCTCTCCCAGAAGCGCATGGCGCATAATCAAATCAAAGCCACATTAGTCTGTCTTCAGCACAAATTGAGATAGCAATATCAAGTGAATCCCATATGTCTGACTCCTCTGCTCTGACGAAAGGAGAGCAGATGAGTTGGAGAAAGATTTTTTTTTTCTCTGTCATAATAAAACTCAAAGTTTTACTAGAATACTGAGGAGACATCTTTTTCTTCTTATGTAATACTGTGGTAAAGACGCCTCCTTTGTGACTTGTCACAGAGGCCCCAGGGAGTATCCTCATCGGAAGCTATTTCAGGTTTACATAAGGATTCAGTACCTGTTGGGAATCGATGTTCTTTTATCTCTTAAAAAAATGTCCCCCCCTTCACGTCTCTCATGACACTCATCCATTATCTTCACCCACCTTCCTCTAGACTACCTACCTAGTCCTTTCAATCCATTTTTCAAAAGGAGTGGCAGTCCTGTAGCTCAGGTCATGTTGCCTCAGGGCTCACATGATAAGCCTGTCAACCCAGAGCTAGCACCAAAACAGAGGAAAAGCAAACTTACCGGGCTGCCCCAAAATAAACCAAACAAACAAAAAAAATGTATACCTATAAAAAACTCTTCAAAATCTACAACACAATAAGGTGGGTTTACAGTAGAGCCTCTACTGGCAGCTGATGGAAAGTCAGAAAGTCCAATATACAAACACAAGAATGACAATGGAAATGATTCTTCAATATTTCATTGGGTTATGACCTTCTAAGGAAATCTTCTTCTAAAAGAAATATAGATCTTTCACAAGAGGCCCAGAACAGTTGGCTACATTCAAGGAATCTTTTACACTCTCTAACCTCCCTTTGCAGCTCTACCATGTACTCAGCAAACTTATTTTTATTTCAGTAAAAACAGTTATTCGATAGTATTTTTTTCCAACTTTAAATCAGAGCCAAATGTTTCGGATACTCTGGAGGAAATCTTACTTCTGTGGCTGAAACTGTCCTTAAAATCTAATACCCTGATCCTCTTCAGTCAGGTTTTGGGTGAGAGGCAGGAAACAGAAATTCCTCTCTGTCTCCAGCAGGATCTCAAGGCATTCCCAGGCCAGGAGAATAACGCAGTGCCTCTGTCTCTGTCCCTTGGGTCTCCTCAGGGTGGAATGTGCCTGAACAAACCTTAGAGAGGAGGCACCAGGTACTGAAACCATCTCAGTTGACTCCTTTAAATGTGGAGCAGTGGCTCGACACCTCGCTGTTGTCAGAAGACAGAAATTGTCTGGTTGAGCTTTGAATTTGTCTTCAATTTCCTGGGTTCTTCTCTCAATCTTTTTGTCAAATACACCGATGTACCTTTCTTGTTTAGCAAACCCATTCTCATATGTGTGAAGCACACGGCACCATGAAGATTACGGCCTAGCTTAGATAATTTAACATGGATGAATCAAAGGAAAAAAAACAGCAGAAGCATTCGGATTATTGCTAGTTTCGGGAACTTTCTGAGATGTAATCTTCCAATTTCACCATGACAGATTATCTAACAGAGTATTGTTCAACATAAAACTAAAGAGACTGATCAGAATCTGGTGGGGTAACTTCTCTAAAGATGTGAAGCATGGTGTAAATTTAGAGAATTACTACTTCTTTAAGTAAAAGTTGTCTCTGCAGCGTTCTCTTGGGCGCAGAAACATCTGAGTCACTGAATGAAAGAAAGTGAACATTGTTCTAACCTCAAATGACATTTATTGTCTGAACACAGGTAGGATGTAAATTCACAGTGTCCAGAACAAAGGTAACCATCTCTGGCCCACCATCAAGCAGCCATCTTTTATACAACATAAGAACACTTTTTATCCTGATAAGTAATTTAAGTAAGTCAAATCCAGCCTGTAAAACAACCACCAGAACAGAATGATGTAGATAGCCTTTAGAAAAGTAAGATCATGCTGAAATATAGATTTAAACACAGAAAGGGTGATTCTTAATAAACACTGCACGGTATGTTTCCAGGATATTTCCCTCACCTGGTTTTCTGGAACTGCCTCATCCTGAATCGTGCCAAACTGGCAATCTGTTTTCTATTACAAAGCACACATTTTGATTCTTTGGTGTTGTCCCTTAAATATTTTCAATTTCCTATCCAGAAAATCCAGGAATCTGCTGTTAAACGCATCTTCAAGCAGGAAGTTTAACAGCAGGGTCTTAACAAACTGCAGATTCACTATTAGACAGCTATCTCCCCGCACTTCATTTTCTTTTATTTATTCATCCTACTCTCCAAGAAGTTTATTCTTCATCCAACGGAGGAAGCACTAGTGAGCCATCTGGAACGGCTCCACTGGAAGTTTTCCCGATCCTAAAATACATCCACTACTTCAATAAACAACACCTGAGAACAAAAACTGGCTACGAGAGATGCAGCTTGTCCTTCACAGTAAATGATCTTTTCTCAGTTATGAACAGCATCGTAAATGTCACTGGCCTGATGGAGGTTATAGAAGGGTCACAGCCATAACTTTCGAATCTGTCATCTGTTCTGTTCGCACCCACAGTGCTTTCCATGAATATTTATTACGAGTACAATCAATTCGCACATCAAAAATGACAAGACAGGAATTCACATCACTTGACAATGATGTCTTCACTGTGGAAACTGGGGTTGGAATAATGGGATCATTGTTAATGTCTTCGTGTTAATGTCGTCACTTTCTGTCCATTTATTTTCATAGACCTGGTTAATTATTGACACAGTTCTTTCAATGAGCCAGAGCCATTTTTTGCTGATTAACAGAGAAACAACTAAAAAATAAATGTACAAGTTTCTACACCAATTGCTTTTCAAAATTCAGTACATGACCAATTTAGATTATTGGATTTCTTCTTTCTATAAGTTTAATAATTTACTAGACGTTAGAGTATCAAAAATGTATCTTGAAATTAGATCACCCTACACTAGCTAGGTTCTTAAAGCACACATTTTAACAAAAATTTGTATTTTATTTTTGGCATTTTTTGCAGACCTACTTAAGAATCGATTATCTAATTTAAAATCCTGATATAAAGCTGCTTACAAGTCAAAACATATGAATTTATCTACACCAGTTAAAAGAATGAGGAAAATTACTAACATGTTAAACTTCAGGCATTATACTGTAGCCTACATCAAAAATATAATGTCATTTAAATATATCCATATATCATCTATGTATTGCCACACAGACTACTGTAAGCTTCCTCAGCAGGACATAACTCTACCCTATGTCCAAGGATGAGTCCAGACACCACTACTAAGTAAGCTAGTATCACTCGCTAGTATCCAAGATGTTATTCCTTCGGTCATAATCCATTTCTGATGACAGTAGCTGGTGTCAGAATGTATACAGACCAATAAATCAGGAGCTCATTATTGTCTCAGCTCCTTCTTCACCACAACAAGCCAGAGCAGCACCCCCAATACTGCAGACAATCTATCCATCCATTCGCCACTCTGTTCTGCCATCACCTCTGTGTTTAAGTCAGATGTTTGGAAGCAAGAAGACACCTGAAACACGCAGGGCAGGGGTACGTGAGGACCAGGTTAGGGAACGACTGCTCTAGGAAACACATACAGAGACCGATGCCTAATGCAAAGTACGTCAACATAAGGTGTTAAAGACATGTAAAAAGTTGATCTAAATAAGCCATGACTTTTTTTACTTTGCCTGCTCTCTCGCACACGGTGAGATGTTGCCTCTCCTTGAACAGGAAGGCTTGAAGAAATATTTATGCTGCTAATTGTAGTTCTGACAGAAAATTTTTTATAGGTTTTACAAGTGATTAGAAACTGTACAAGCCTGACTGATGAATTTCCACTTTTAACAAATTTTGCCATCCTGCTTAGCTCCTCTTGACAGTTGCCATAGCAACAGTGCAGGAAAAATCAATCCCAAATTGGATAACAATGAGAGTTGTGAATCTGACAGGAAAGTCATAATGTCATGTCCTAAAAGGAGAGAGAAATATGAGGAAAAGAAAAGAACAGAAAGAGCTTAACAGAAGGAGAAAAAGAAAGAAAAGCTCTCACGCTCAGAGCTGCTGGGAACGGAAAACGTTCTCTGATTCAGGCAAGAGTTGCTGCCAGCAGAGGAAAGTACCAGTCAAGTGGATATCCGAGCGCACATCATTACACTAGATGTCTCAAAGCAGCTGCATTCTGGGTCACCAAGCAGCCCCAGCTGAAAATCTTCCGCTAGTTCACATCCAGACATATCCAGTAATTTAACAAATCTATTTTTAATTACACAAAAGTCTTCACAAATTTTTAATTAAACATTACGTTACAGCTCGGTAATCCTTATTTCTTTTAAATGGAGAAAAACAATCTTTTAAATTACTCTCTGGCTTCGGTGTTATTGATTCATTCTTGCAGTCAGACATGAAAGAAAACGAGAGGAAGAAAAAAAAAAACCAAGGCCTTTAAGGTTGCTTGCTTTTTCATCATGAATGTGGAGAATATGAAGAATGTACTGAAACAGACTGAAGAGTGGGTTGTTGCTGCTGTGTATATTTGTTGATTAGATCTAGTTCAGGAGCTTGTCAGCCGACTATGTTCCGTCTGTCTCGAACGTTGCGTTGCTGCGACTGGACTTGAACTGTCAGATTTATACGTAGAAAGCAGAAATAAAACCGTTAATCAGTGCCAAATCATTTCAAAAGGATCACTTCTTTAAAGCTGGTCAAGAAAATCAGACCAGACATGCTGGATTACATAAAACACAAGGTGTATAGCAACATCTGGCAGTATTTCAACTCTGCAGTATTTCTCACCAAAGTGAGGTCTGTCTCATGAAGTCCAGTCCAGCTTTTATTTTGAAGGATAAAAGGAAGTACTTCTTGAGTTTTTCTAATGTGTTGAACACTTGATTACCAAATTACTTTAAAAGCCTCATCCACTTTTTTTTTTTTAAAGAGTCTCTTTACTCTCAATAAAGTGGTCTTAATTGAACAGTACATGGAAAGTAAACTGGATTCGGAAACTCGATTCAGTTTCCGACACTGGAAACTGAATCCAGGACAACCAGGTGGAGGAATACAGCCTCTGCACATCGTGTGCGTGCTCTAAACTGAGCCACCCAACGGTCACAAAATAAAAAGCCTCCATCACTTAAAAATGCTTTCAAGAGATGTTTAAATACCAAAATGGCTAACTGTTAGCTGCTAAACACACTGAAAGAGTTTAAAATTAACTTTAGAAGTAATGTAATAAATAAAAACTCAATAATGCAGGACTTTCTTCTGTTTTATATCTAATTTAGTCAGTTGATTGTATCAAATTCCAGATATGATTCAAATAACTTTGTCAAGAATTATTTGTGATATAACAAATGTAAATTAATGAAATGTTCAGCCATTATCTAAAAATCAAAATCTTGAAAATGTTGCAATTTTAAATATTCTGATGCCAGAACCGAGAAGATACTCTGATGACGTCTTAAGCTAAGCGGAGCAAAATGACTCTGAATCACTCGCATCACGTCCTCTTCCCCTTCTCCTCTGTCACTGCCCAAATCTCACCTCACCCTCACGTCTCCGTCTTCTGTCGCTTTTTTCAGCCTTCTCTATTTCACCTCACCTTCTCCCCTGGCTCCTCATCTTCATTTTCACCTCCTCCCCCTTCCCCGGCTTGATGGAAGCACAAGAGCAGGGACGGTTCATCTGAGATTGATGGAGTTCTGACAGGCTGATCCCTCTGCCCTCTCCTGAGGGCTTGCAGCTGTGCCCAAGCTCCCAGACGCCTACCTACCCAAAACCCACATCCACAGAGAAACGGCAGGAACGCAGCCGCCCACATGGGCACGCATGCCTGCATTTATAGAGCTCCAGAGGGATGGCACATGTGGATTCACACACACCTCCACACTGACTTGTGGAAGTGTGTGGACTGCTTTATATAAGTAATCACATGTTGGTGTTGTATGTGGAACATGTTGAAGATAGGCCTAAGAATCTTAGGCTTTTAGGTTCAACTTCTAAGTTGATGTGTATTTTTCCATTACTGCTGGCATAAAGTCGTTTTAATAAGATGACAAAGTAGCAGAGTTTCTGATCATTTTCATCTGCACTCAGAGCATGAGAATGTGATGCTGCTCTTCCTCCGCCTGCTGAATGGCACTGTTGGCTGAATGAAATAACAAGTTTGTTTTTTGTTCATATTTTGTTTGCAAAAAACACGAACATTTATAGTGTGTGGGAACTAAAAAAGACCCATCGTTTTCATGTTGCTACCACGACGCATAATGCTTAGTGAAAAAAGCACCGTTCTGTCGGGCAATTAAAAAAAAAAACAGAAAAGAAAGGACTCTCTGGTATCATACGTTTTTGAGAACATTATGGTTTTTCATGCAGTTACGGTGGAGAGGTACACCGCAACAGAATTTTATGTCAGCGTACGCATCTTTCAACAAAAACATATCTCTGCACTCAACTGAAATACTCACCCGAAACAAGCTTGGAATTGTCAAGAATACTTTAGAAAAAAAAACAACTTACGTCCAAATGGCTACATGTAGCATCCAGCTAGCGCAAACTCCATATAGCTCCGGATGCCAGTCGGAGGAATCCCCGCGGACAAGAGGGGGTTTCCCCAACAGCTGCGCGTGCTGCATCGGGTACAGCTGGCACACAGGTTGACAACATATCAAAACAAAAGTGAACGTGTTTTATTTAAAAATATATCAAAAACATCAACCTTGAACATTTTTTTTTTCAAGCGGTTATTTGCTCTGCTCCAACCAAATCTCAAGTCAGCTTTATGTTTCCCACTGTTTTAAGTTTTAGAACATAATAAAATCGGATTAATTTCAGAAATGGAAAAATATTCCTTGTTTAGTAGTGACCAAAAAAAAAAAAGCAAAAAAATAAAAAACAAGTCCCTATGTGAGCCTCTATGTGTTTTAATTATTATTCACACTTTAATAGTTATTTAAAAAGTCTTTTCTGGAGCAGAACTTTCATTAATTCATTCACTCTTTAAATTCACTCACATCCTGCACGGTTCACCTGCTGGTCTCAGACTATTTCTGTGTTTTCCTCTTTTCTTTTTCCACATTTTCTCTCCAGTGGTCCATGAGGCATAACCTCTTTAAGGATTTGTTCAGTGCCAAGTCCATTAACGTAATCTCCAAAACAAAAGCCGCACCTCGTTTGCTCTCGCTCTCTCACATACACGCACACACGCACGCGCGCGCACACACTTCACATCCTCCATCAGCACATTTACCAATGCTCCCCCTCCTGTTATCTGGGGAATGTGATGTGCCATTTCCCTTTGAAGGCACTGTCACAGAACGGCTTTATTTCGCCTGCCCTCCAGACGCAGGCCTCTCCATCTCTGGCAGGGTTTTTCCATACAAGACAAAGAACAGGGCCAGCCGAGCTTGGAAGCCCGACTGGCTGACTGTCTCATTAGGAGCAAGACAACACTGAGTCAACACAAAAGAGAGGGGATGTATTTAGTCCAGTGAAAGATGGACTAATGGAGAAACGGAGGCTAAGTCATCACATTTTGTGTTTAACTGGTTGATTTTACCTGGTAAGTTCAGTCGGCGAGCTTAGGCTTTTTCTAAAACAAATGTAGTTTTCGTGTCACAAGTTGCTCAACAGCAGCAGCAGCAACAACTTGTTTGTGACAGAATTCCAATGTTGCAGTGATAACGCATTTCTTAGCTGTCCCAGCTTGTCAGCGTGCCTGACAGGCACACATTGAGAAGGTTCAACTGAGGATTTTTTTTATTTTCTGACACAAGCGCTGTTGTTTCTTACACAAACCTTTTTCACTAAGCAAATCCTATAATTAAATCCGTTCACATATTGGCTAGGCTAAATGGTGCTAAATTTGGTCTTAATAAAGTTTTGCAGGTGTCTAATACAACATATGAACTCCATTCATGTGCATTTTTAAAATAATCACAAAAATTAAGAGCTATTTTTCCCTAAATAATGGATTTATGTTATTGAGAGAGAGTTTAGGTTGTTATACTCAAATATTAAAAAACACAAACAAACTTGACCCAGTTTGTTCAGTTAGAGAAGGAGCCCAAATTATTCTTCTTAAGGGTTAAATTTTTAAGTAAACAACAACTTGATAAAATTTTGTCGAGCCTCTTTCACAAAGGAATAAGAAATGGCATGATGATAAAACATACGATATATAATCGTGTCACAGGGTTGTGTTAACTTGAACTTACCTCAGAAACAGAAACTCTTTTACTTAAGTTTGAATTAGTTTTAGCATGTAGCTAGTGGTCTACTTTGTTCAAAATTCCCACTAAAACTACCAAAGTAACTGTTTAAATATTGTTTTGTAATTCTCTGGTAGTCTCAAAATTACAGGCATTAGTCTCTAACGTGTAGAACAAGCCTAAATTAGAATTCCAGTGCGAGACTTTTACATATCCTAGAATGCCATTGTTATTGGAGCACATTCTGCTTTGGTATTAGGCACATAAAAAAAAAAAAAAAGCTAAAAAATGTGTGTATCAATCCGTATCATCATATAAACCACTTTTGTTTTTTTCCCCCAACCCTCAGTTGAATGGATGGTTGGTTAGAAAAGAGGGTTCAGACGGTTTCATTGGTGCAGAATCGTAGTTGGCACTCTGGTTTCTTTTTTCGAGCACATCTTTCTACCCTTTTTTTCTGTTTTAGTGTAATTTAAGCTACTAAACAAACCAACTTGAGTCTTATCGCAACAGATGCCTTCTGACTCGTGAGCACTCAGCCAAACCGCACATTAAAACGCTTCATGAAAAGATTCAACTTGACCCAACCGCAGCTTCTGTATGACGACGAGGAATGCAAGCAAATGAATTTTCTGTTTCCGTGCTTGTGCGAACGTTTGTGTTATGTAAACCTCATTATCTCTATAACTACATCACATTCTTATTATTAAGCCTCTCGGAGATCATCCGGCACTCGGAGGAACATCAAAGTGTTTCACAAAACATTAACAAACAGAGTCAGAAATGCACACGCACAGCAGCCATGTTGTTCTTAAACACACACGCACATTCTTCAAAAGCAACTAATGGTGACAAAACGACTTGAGACGGGTGTTGATTTATGACGTCGGCCGTAATCACAATCAGTCTGGGACCCTGAGTCGAAAAGATGCTTGATCGTATCCTTGAGCTTTCCACCTGTCACTGGAGATGCCTCATGAAAAATATATCCATCTTCTGGTCACTGTATTCACCTCCTCCCCCTGCCTGCCTGCTCTCACCCTCGACATCGTTCCCTCCGAGCAGAAACTAGTTGCCATGGCTACAGTTATTAACACATCTGGCATACTTATCTGGCACATGCGCGCGCTCACACTCGGCAAAACACAAACCCACATGGGTATGTGCTTGCGCAATAAACACATACATTACTTGCGGAAGACGGGGTGAAAAAAAGGAAACATGAATATGTATTACTTTTTCTGTGCTGCTCTCAGTTTCAGGGCCGAGGTCCGCAGCGCGTGTGTGAGCGGGAGATAACGGGTCGAGGTTTGTTGGGGAGAACAGTGAGAACTTTGGGCCTCCGACTTAATCCCGTGGCTGAATTTAGCCTTCTTTATCTACATATGACAGGGAAGAGAGATGCAACTGGAGAATCCTCATGATATTGAAATCATGCCCTATTCAACATTCACACTTTCTGTTTTCTCTGAGCTAGAGCCTGTATCCCTATTGAGATTTTTTTTGATTATTGATTTAATTATTGTTGGAGCTTTTTCACATCTAATAGTGATGCATTTTGGACTGAGTACCAGCACACTTTGGTGGTGGTTTGATGTCCACCTTTGACACGATTTTTACTTGAGTGAAAAGTAAAAGTTGAATCAGGGCAGGTCTTTTTGTCCTTTTTTGATCTTGCTGTCTCTTGCTTTTTTGGATGGTTCTGTGCAGCATGCGATATTTCATGGATACCAGCTTTGACAGCCGATGATACAAGGTCATTTTCTATCTTATACAAGTTACTGTAGTCTACAGTAAGGAAATGGGTTTACTTAGGCTCGATACACAACAATTACCAACAGGAGATCATTAAACAGTTATTTTGGTTTGACCCGATGTTATAATCTGTCATATTTTGTAAGAGTCAACAGTTTCATACAAGAATCGGAGCCCAAATATATGAGCACATAGTCTAACAACGTTTTTAGGAATATAATAGTATGGAATTTAATTTAATTATACTTTAAACATGAACATTTTTCTTGTGGCTGTGGCTAACACATTCTAAATGTATAATGTTAAAAGAAATATTTGTAATAATTACTGGTTTTCCACTACAGGAGATTACATTGCTATTAATTCTGACTTTCTTGCGTCCATAAAACCCATGAAGACATTTTTTTTTTTTTGAGTCTGGGTGCATTGGGTTCACTGCCCCGCAGGTTTTAAATTGTTCCCTGGTTCAAAACACCTGATTCGTGTTGCAGAACTCGATAGTGAACTGCTGAAGCAATTTATTCCTTTGAATCAGGATAACATTTTAAATATCCAAAAAAACTATGCCTTGAGGACCGGGATTAGCAAAAGCTGTCATGAGAGGGTGTGATCCATGATGAGCAAAGATGAAAAAATATTTATCAGCAGAATGAATAATGGTGCTTAAATGTGTCTGAAGTACTTGAAGAAAATCAAATATTCATCTAGACATAGACGAACATTTTAAGTACAACTACTTGCTTAAAAACATACTAGACATAGATAAATATACAAATACTTAAAAACATACTGATGTTTTTAAGTAAGTATTTGTTTGCTGGTTCTTTCAGCAGTGTTAAAATATTTTCTTTACATAAATCTTGTCAGAGAAATCAGATTGACAGCTTTTTTTTTTAAACCACTGAGCACTGCTATAAATTATTTAATGGTACACACTGAATGTGTCTGTGTCAGATCTGCTCTCTTTGTCTTTATGCTTTGGATTTTCTCTCCATTCTATGATTTCCTGATGTCAAAGGTCTCCTTTGAAAACAGTTGAGATGAGTTTAGATGGAGCACATCCTGGATTGTCTCTAGTGAACATAAACGTTTTTCTATAGGATTTAGACTTGGAGATGGAAGAAGGGTGATTTATGTGTATTTTTTTTCTTTTTTTAAGAAGTCATGATATCATGGACCTTAACAAGATTCCCAGGGTATTTTAGAAGAGGAGGTCCTTTTGGAATATTTGTTGCCTAATAGATCTGTTTTAGGCCATGATGAGACCTATGTGTAATTGCACATTCAGTAAGTAGTACAGTGCAGTCACCAACAGCTCTTGCCCGAATGACAATCTGGGTAAGCCCCTCCTTCTTTTCCAGAAAAAGTGACAAGTGGTTTAATGATATAACTGGGTAGGTTATATTGAATAGGTTTGAAACCTGAAACAAAGTTTTGGGCAACTCAAGATGAGTGTAGAGTAACTCACATAAATCCATATCATACTTTTAATCCTGTAAGGTTGACAAAAGATCAGAAAATGTCTTTATTTCATACATTCTACACACTGTTTTTAAGAAATCAATTTTCAGCAATATAGTTTGAATGGTAGTTGAACAAATAAATTCCAAACAAACTTTGCAATAGCTCTCTAAGAAAGGGCTGATTAGGAAACAAACTTGATACCCGATTTAGGACCAATACCCGTCTTTTTATTTATTGATTCCTTTTTTATAATGTGTACATTGTACACAACACAGGAGGATTCCACTCCCATGATTTTGGAAGACTAGATTATATTTACCAATAAGTAAATGTTCAGAATTCAACTTGATCTATTAATTTGATTACTTGTTTATCCATGTTTGAGCGTTCATGCCATCCCCTGACACAATGACACCCTGGTAAAGAGCCATTTGTTCCAGCTTGCTGAGAATACAAACAAGTATTCTAGTGTAATGCAGTGGATTGATTGGAGCAGAATTTGAACCAGTAAGGATTATTAATAATGACTGCATATGAATTGGACTAGTTTGTCTTTTGTCTTTCAGCACTGGAGCAAGCCAGAGTTGTAATCTTTTGTAATTTTGAAAGAGAGAGAGAGAGAAAAAAAACAATCAGGATGTTGAAACACATCCAGAAAAATTCATCACAGAACGAAACATTCCACGTCAGAAGTCAAAACATGTTCATGCAGCAAACACCTTCAATTATAAAACCATTAAAAACAGGTCCGGGAGAGCAAAAGGGGACAGTGTTTACCAGACAGTACATGTGGCTCAAACACATTTACACACACACGCACACAGCTGTGAGAGAGTTTGACAGCCCAACAGATGGCTGTGGGTTACATGCGTCTTGCTGCCCCCACCCTAACCCCTGAGGACATCCCCATGCTCTGCTCTCTCTCTCCACTTCACATACCGCAGCTCTCCTAGTCACTCATTTTCAGCAACAACAAAACAACCAGACCAACCAGTTGCAGTATCAGGAAAATAATAAGCGGTGATTGATGTATGGTTCCTCAGCTTGGTTTGGTAGCATTCCAGGTGAGGCTGAGCGCATATTTCTCTCTCCGTCTGAGAGCGCTCGCAGAAGACGGGCAGTAATGGAACAGAAAAACAAACAGACGCACCCACCGTGCTTCTAAATATACTGGCAAGAAACCTGCACCTGTTCTAAAACCTGGTGATCAGAGACAGCAAATGAAAATAAAATTGCTTGAAAGCAATCAAAACAAGTCTTCAGCCACTTTTGCCTTGCCCACCTTACGAGTGAGGCGCACCTCAAACAGAAACCTCAGACTTCGTTCACAACAAACCCAGCCATAGAGAGCTAAAAGGAAGCTTTTCCGCTCTCTTACCTTTTTGCCTTTCTTCTTGCGATGGGCTCCTTTCCCGCCGCCTGCTTTCTCCTTAGCCTCCTCACTCATATTCAGAGATCTCCTCCAGTTCCTCTCCGTTCCCCACTTGTGTTAAAATCCAGCATGTAGGAGCTTGTGGAGCGGAGCTGCCTTCAGCGACTCAACGTTGCCACAGAAATGTCCATTTAGGAGCGGAGGAGGCAGATTCGCTCCCATGCAGACTGGGGGTAGAGTGTGAGAAAAGAGGAGAGACTGGCAAGACTGTGCTGATGCTTTTCTTTCTCTCACTCCCTCCACTCCACCTACTCTCCTTTCTCCACCTCCTCCTCTTCCTCTCTTCTTCTTCCTCTCCACATTGGCAAAACCGCACACACTTTTTGCGAGCAAGCTTTGCTGGTTTGCTTGAGGTCCACTCCCACTTGCTGCCTTTGGTGAGCACAATTGGCGAATCTCACCAGCACCCTCACAGGCGAGGGTGTGGAGGCAGAGGGAGAGGAGAAAAATAGAGATGGAGGAAGAGAATGAGAAGGTGGAGGAGGATGTTGGTATATTCTAAGTAGGAGAAAATAGAAGAAAGTAGAATGAAGGAGTGTGTTGCTGGAGGAATATGCTGCTGCCTACCTGAGGATGGAAACTGAAGACACTCTCTCAAAAAAAAATAAATAACTGAGATGCAGATTAGATTGAAAGAGATGGTGAATGAGAAGAGGGAAAGCTACTGGTGTTAGTGGCAGAAAGGAAAGGCTGAAAGAGAGAAGAAAGAGGCGTCATCCACGCAGTCTCCTGACTCTGCCGACCGGCTGACTTCTGCTGTTCCTCTCTCCACAGACGTTGGGAAATGAAACGAGTCTCTCCACAGACAGCCTGGCAGAGAGATAGAGCGAAAGAGAGAAGAGTGGGGTGGGGTGAGAGGGAGCGGGGTTAAGAGGCAGAGGATCACTGACACGATGCATCAGGTCCTTCCAGAAAAGGAAGTGTCTCTGGTAGCCTCTGCCAGCAGGATCAGCTTACCGAAAACTGGAACAGACTCAGTCACTGGGCCGAAGTGTGTAAAAGTCATTTTGTTGGAAGGAGAAACACAGCTGGCATGCAACATGCATTCAATACTGCTACTACCCAAACAATAATCCAATCAATGGCAACTGAAAAAAAAAAAGCGTCATCTTCTGAGCTCCAGAAAGCTGCACCCATGGATGAAGCTCTTTCTAATGAGGCAGTAGGAATCAGAGAGAAGGAGGAAGAATGGAGAAGAAAAAAAAAAAAAGCAACCGGATGAAATGGAATGAGACAGGAGAGAAGAGCGAAGGGTGGGGTGTGTTGAGTGTGGAAAACAGGAGGAGAGAATTTATGGTGGGAAATGAGGATGAGAGACGAAGGAGGGGGGGAGGCAGAATGGGATATTAGTCAAACAGTCAAAGCAAGGAGCTGGTGATGGTGAAGCAAAGGGATTGAAAAAAAAACTAAACAAATGAGGATCAGGCGGAGGCAAAGAGAAGAACCGGAGATTTGTTGTGATTGTCTTGCGAACAACATCTTCTTTATTCCAGGGGACCACGATGCCTTTAACGTTGTCTCACCCTCCCTCCTCCTCATGAGCCGCCATCTCCGCCAAGCATCAGTTTGGCCTGGATAAACCCCAGCATTGAAACAGTAGAGTATGATTAAAAAATGTTTAATATTCTTTGTTTTTTGTGTTTTTGTCTTTGGTTTGTTCGCGTAGCCAAGTAAGACCAATCTAGCCACGAATGTGATCAGCAGTAATTTCTTTTTCTAAGACATACGGACTACAGTTGTGCACCTCTAGTTCAAAATCCAAAACAAAAAAAATTAGAGCAGCGAAACCTAAAGCTGTTAAAACTCAACAGGGATTCTTCGGGAAAACAGTTTGAGACTTGTTGAAACCTCTTCAAACAAATCGTCGGAGAACAACACACACCAACGGAAAGATGGGCGACTTGTTTCCCTGTTATCATTTTTTCTAAAATGCTGTCATTGTTTTACCCTAGACGCAATGAGATGCACACCTTCCACTATTATCTCCCAAGCCCACCATTGACAGAAAAGCCCATGTGTACTTTTTGGTCAGCAGTCTTCCTGTCATGCAATATTCTTTCAAGTGTAATGTTACATCAGGAACACTGACCTTAATGTTAATATAACAATGTGTTTGGACTCGTCATCCGCAAATGCCTGATCTGAAATACCTCAAATTTATTTTCTCTTTTGTGACAAAAAATCCCCAACTGGAACATCTTCATTTCTACACCTAGTTCAGCGTCACAGGCTGCTCAAGCTTTTTCCACTTGTCAAACAAATGCAAGTGGTGAGCCTAGAAAGGTCAAAAGGTCACTTAGGGTATAAAAATGGACAAAACTATCGCAAACAACACAAATAGTATGGATAAAAATTTTTAAAACCTAATAAGTACCCTATTTCTTTTTAAACTGTGGTTGAAGCTGGAGTCCTAGCAGAAAACGTGTGTTTACCACATCAAATAAAAG
This sequence comes from Girardinus metallicus, assembly GCA_903067095.1. Lineage (NCBI taxonomy): Eukaryota > Metazoa > Chordata > Actinopteri > Cyprinodontiformes > Poeciliidae > Girardinus > Girardinus metallicus. The sequence goes on from CAEGAE010078435.1 coordinate 73,256, forward strand.
TACACCTTGTACCTGAAGGAAAACTGTAAACTTGACTTTAGTCAAACAGAAAGAGTTTGAATTCAGGATTTGCTTTTATTACTGGTATCCTGCATTTCACTGTTCAGGGAGAAATCAAAAGCTAAGACCCAGCAACATTTCATGTCGTCTAATGACAACCCTCATCTATCTTACTGTCATATTCTCATCGTGCCACCCCCACGTAGGATTATGCAACCCCGCACATTAATCCAAACCTGGAAAGATCCTCTTTTACTCCGGTTTGAATGCTAACCGAAGTCGATTTGTGCACATTTGATTCTGCTGGCGATTATGATGGATATTGCCGCCGCTGTGCACATTGTTCCGTTGGTGTGTGTTGTTCCCCGTCCGCGACAACAGTGTCTATTATTGATTGCCGGGAGGCAGTTCCATCAGCCGGGTGTTTATTAGGATTTATAAGCACCACGACTCACACAGGGAAAACCTCACTTTCATGCAAATTTTAAGGCCATTCCCAATTTTTTTTTTCTTTGTGTGAACCATGAGAAACGAACTCAATTTAAGCAGAAGGAAATTGCTAATGCAGGTACAGTATATACCAGCTGAATAACATACTCTCAGTTTCCACAGAGGAAACTGAGTGTATCTAATCTAATAACGCAAAGATTTGATGCTGGCCAGATGTTTTAATTAATTAGAGTATTCCTCTTTTATTAATTTCTTACTAAATAGTGGGAGTAAATGAGGATGAGACAGAAAATATCACTTATGAATCAATTGAGATGATAAAAGACAGAAAAAGGTAGTGCTTTTTTTTTCAAATTTAGGCATCATTTTCTTTTTAGCTAATTTTTAAATTCGATTTTGCATAACTGGTATTTCAATCAGTTTGAAATGAGTTTTAAAAGACACAAAATCCAACATATCACGTCCTAATTCAGATGTTGAGCTACAGAGGATTTCCCTTGTCTGTACATAGGCAGCTTCGTGAAGACTAAAACCAATGGAGCAGCAGAGAGTGCACTAAACAGCTTATCTTTACTACAGTAAGCATTGTATTTGCATGGTCATCAGTCATTCTGGTCACCTACAACTGCTGATCAATATTAACTGGCCTACAGTTCCCATGTCATCTAGAAAGGACGTGACTGCAGCAATATGTGAGGCAGGGGAGACTCATAAATATGTAAAACAGGACACTACTTAATAATCCAGTAAGGATAATAAACACAGATTCATGGTTTTCACTTGGTATTATTGGGTAGTCCCGCCTTTATGACAACTTTACACAAATGTGAGAAGATTAACAAAATGCTTAGCAAAACGCTGCCTGGCGTTCACTGAAAGTTGGTGAGAAACCACTCATGTTAGCCGTCAGCCTGATTTCTAAATTACTAGAGATGATTAAATGAAAATAGTGTTCCCATTATCCGTCAGTATTGGAGTCCTGTCCTTGTGGTGCAGACCAGACAATGTCACGAGAAGAGACGGTGACCTATTGACTGTAGTCATATATTTTATATTAATGTGACTTTGATCTAAAATACGGTTAGACACGTAACACCTTCTTTATGGAGCTGTGAAAAGGGGAGAAAAGACATTAAATAAAAATATTGCCTTTTGAAAGCAATGTAATAATTCAGGGCTGCACAGTGGCGCAGTTGGTAGAGCTGTTGCCTTGCAGCAAGAAGGTTCTGGGTTCGATTCCCGGCCCGGGGTCTTTCTGCATGGAGTTTGCATGTTCACCCGGAACATGGCTGAAGATAGGCACCAGCACCCCTCCCGCCCCCACTAAAGGACAAGGGTGTAATGAAAATGGATGTAATAATTCAAAAATGATTTCATTTAAATCTAACAGTAAAAGCTGTAAAAAGAAATAAATAAATAAATAAAGGTTTATGCTGATGTTACTGAAGAAACTATAGAAGTTTTTCTCATTGTGTTGCATAATGTCTCCTCCCATAACACTGGAAACACGATTTACATCTAAAACACATTTAACTTTCATTTTAAGAAACTTAAGTCCTGTCACATCTGTAAAGTGAAGTTTCTGGACTTTGTATAATGCATGTGTATTGGGATGAAAGGTTCACCTTTTACAGTCCACTAATGCAAACAGAGTTAGTTACCTTTTGGAATGACATCACATTTTAGTAGCTTTTAGCACCAGACAGTTCCCACTTGTGCTAAAAGCTGCCACTGTTGTGGCTTTGTTGATGTACATAAAATTGTTGGGAGAAATCTTGATGACAGCTGTAACTCAGCACTGTCAGCTATTCAGTCTGCAACTCAAACCACCCCACAAGCCTCTACAGTGTCTTCTCACATCCATCATGCTCACGATCGAACATTTCTAATCAAAGTGCTCTGAGCAGAGGCCAGATAGAGGCTGACAGACAGCTCTGCCCGGGGTTTCTGTCGTCTAATCACAACGTAAGGCGCACCGTGCAAATCAGGCTCCAGTTTGCCTACAAGAAATTCAAAAAAGGATAATAATAATTACGGCACCCTCCTAAATTCACAGAGCTCCGGTTCAGTAAAGGCTCTGAATCACAAAATACGAGAGACTGCAACTTTCAGCTTATGCATACGAAGTGACTTATGTTTAAATCGGAATCAAAAATGCAATTTGAATCACTATAAACCCATCAATCTCCCAGCAGAAGCAGACAGATCTGCCGTAATCCACAGATTATACGCTGGGTCACAATCTGCAAGAAAAACAAATCTGATTTAAAGACCTCACAGACAAATTACTAAAAAGGATTTCTCAAATAAAGATTATCCATTTAGCATGCTTTTGTTACAGAGCAAGTGGTCAAACTGATAGCAGAGACAAAACACATGACCTTGTAGCATTTTAAGCATCAAAGAAGAATTCAAATGCAAAAAAGACTCACCCTGTCTAAAATGGGCAGCACCCTAAAAATTCAATCAGAAATAGATGAATTTTAATATTTAAAGCAATTATGCACAAAATGTTTTCACTCAAACAGTCCAATTAGCTTCCATTTAGCAAAAAAAAAAAAAAAAAGACTTCAGCTTTGGGTGAGTAAATGTCAGCAATCATCCATTTAATTTTTTAATCAAACATTTATATACCAAATCACCTGCAATTTGTATATCCCTATTTATCTCCCTCAAAAAAAAAAAAAAAAGGAGTTTTTATTAAGTGTTTCAGTCCTTTCCAAAAAAACACGAACCCAGACTGTTCTCACATATGAGTCTTTTTGGGGTAATTCAGCTGCAGTGAGGGTTAAGTCAGACCTACTTTCTCTGTAATCAGGTCAGGTCCAGACAGGTACTTCCTGACTGATAAAGAGCTGAGGGGATAGAGGACTCCAGTTTTATTGATGATTTTACCATTTGGAAAAAATATTTTTGGGCAACTCAGTGGCTTCGGAGAACAAATGAGAGCAACAAGCAACCAGATGAATATATAAAGTTACCTTCTACTTACATGGATATATTTGGATTAGAGGGGAAAGACATCATCACAGTGTAACAATGCAAAGTTATTCATTGAACTTTAACACATGGCAACAACAAGGTCTAAAACAAATCTATATTCTAATATATATTGCATTATTCGGTGTATTGTTCCCCTTGGCAACCACTTTCATCACAGCCGCATGTCATGCAACATGCAGCGCAAACATGACAAAAAGCCAACGATTGATTTCTGCATTTTGATTTTACCCATGAGACAGTTTTATTGGGGCCGTGGCTCAGGTTTTTCCCATTCCTCTGGGTGAGGAGTGCATACTCTGGGAGGCATCTGTATTTGTCTCTTTTGTTGTTCCTAAGTGGAAGCGTGGCTGTTTGGCAAAGATGTGTGTTTGTCTCGGTACTGGGCTGCGTGTGGTCTGCAAAGTGCAAAGGGAAGATTTGCTGAGAGTCTTGCACTTGCAGTGCTTGGTGCTGACATTGCAATGTCCAGAGGGTGCTTCTCCAGTCAGTCGAGTCTCAGCATGTTGAAGCTGTAAGGGTGGAGCAGGAGAGGAGGAATACGCAACATGAACAGACAAACATCTTCAGACATGAGGGGACAACAGAAACACCTCTAATTACTCTTATTTTTGCACAATATGTGCTATCATAAGATTGGAGATACTCCCAAAATAAGGTAATAACAGTGCAGGTGTAGTGCGATATAAAATAGAAACGAACCATCGTGTTAAAGTAAATTAAAAGTGTCAGAGAAGTTCAGACACCTGTAGCTTATAATAAAAATAAAAAGATCTGAAAAAATTAGCACATATTTAAATTTGTGGTTTTCTTTTTTGTTTTGTTTAGTTTTTTTAGAATCTTCCAGTTATGGTGATATTGCCAAAAATTCAGCTGATATTTTCCAGTTTTAGTTGTTCAGTTGTTCCCTATTACATTTGAGTATAGATCCAAACTCTTTTAGACAAAATGTAGTTCAACAACTGGCAGGTAGAAAAAAAAGATAAAGAAAAAAAGCAGGTCATGTTGCAGAGAATACCGTACCATTTTGCAGTTGTAATTTTGTAAGAGTTTTATATTGTCGAACTTGCTCATATGATCAGGTGTTGGACAAGAACTGACTGTCAGAACTGAAAAGCTGATGGCTAAAATAAACACCAAACATGTGAGATCATTGAAAAATGAGGAACAGATGCAATAAGCTTCTAATAAAACCAAATAAATGACTGAAATACTGGATCTAAATCGCACCGGCATTAAAATAACACAAAATCAGCGAGCGTCAGATGACTAAAACATACAGACTGTTGGTCTTTGCTTGGGATTTCTTTATTATTGTTATTAAAAATCCATTCTATTTTGATAACTTTATAGAACCAAAACATCCTGAAGGCTGTGCAGAATAATCACAGTTGTGGTTGTAAACAATCCTGACAATCAATGACGCTATGAAGCTTGTTTGCTCTCCACAGCTATATCAGCTGAGTAATGGAACTATTGAATAAGACGAAATATGGATCCAACCCGTCCATGCTGGGAATTGTAATCATGCCCACGACTCAGGACGCAGCACCATTACTACATACCTCGACATGTTGAAACGGCAGAGAGTTATATTTCCTTGCCCTAATGGGCCATTATGCTCCTGACAGTATTCCCAGAAGATGGAGAACCGCATTAAAAGAGCTGTTTTTGTGTACAGCAGGCAGAGGGAGAAACCAACGGATGAGGAACAATATGACATTAGAGATGTCATGCAGACAGAATATAGCATTATATCTTGCTAAAGTAGAGATTTAGAAACATTTATAATCCATATTTGCTTACAGGAGGTGGGCATCAGTCCCCCTTTGGAACAGTGCAAGGATCAGCCTGTTTAGAAAATGGATGGACGGATGAAAGTTTTAAAAAAGAATAGTTAAGTTTACTTTATAATCCTTGCCCCCTTCTTGTGGCGCCCTTGGCATTTGTCAGAGTCGCATCCAAAACAATTCGATGTGAAAACTGTTTCCTGCCGAGCAGTTTACTGAGCGACAACGAGTTTGCATACTTGGTTGTCAAAATTGACCTTTGCAAGTCTTTAATTTGCATTAAGTCTGTCTCGAGTACTTGTGGACCTCTGCGGATTAAAGTACACTCGAGTATGTGGGAGCCTCTAAAACTGAAAGCATGTCAAATACTGAACGTTGAAGTAGCCTTGGATAAAGCAACAGACGTACTCGGTCGGTGCTCGTGTTTTGATAACTCCTACTATCCTACTTACCCATGTGGTGGTCTGAGAGAATTATCCAACAGTGCAGTGACAGCTTCCTCTGCAAGTCTCTGCTGCGTCCTCTGCTAATAAAAAATAAAACGAGGATGTAAAACAAACACTCCATCATATAAAACCCTGCATTGTTCATCTCAACGTCCTCAAAAAATCAAGAACCAACTATTAAAGCGTTCATTTAAACGTGTGTCTGCAGAACACTGCTTCTGCAAGGATGAAGGAAATGTACGTCTTATTTGATCTGAGATCAGATTTTGATTTATGGCTGGTGGAAAACTGTTTTACGGGGACTGGCTAAAAATAAACAAAAAACAATCTCTTTATGCAGTCAAAACCCATGGCCCATTTTATTTTCATTTCCTGTTTGACAAATTAGCCAATCTGGCTGCAAATGACTGGTTGCTATTTTACCATGAAAATAAATAATAAATAATCTAACCATGAAAATAAAAAAAATATCTTTATGCAGTCAAAGTCCCAGCCCCATTTTATTTTCATTTCCTGTTTGATATCAAACTTTCCACAAATTAGCTAATTGGTTGGCAATGGAAATTAGAACCTTTGTTTTGCCATAAAAACAAATAATCTAATGCAAGCCTGTGGCTTTTTATTATGTACTTTAAAAAAAAATCAGATTCAATATCCAAAGGGCTCATGTGCACCTTTTGTGGCAAAACCTCATGTTTTTCAAGTTCTCAAATTTATGGAGTTTGCATTTTAGTTTCAGTTAATTCTTTACAGCATAAGTAGTTACATTGATATCAGTAAGTAATAAGTAATACAGGGTAGCACTAATAAATTAATAAATAACAAAGAATTAAATCAAGAAATAACCCAAATTACAAATCAAGCAAAAGCAAATTGACAACAGCAAAGTGTGCCAAAATCTGTAGAACGTGTCTGAAGTTTGTTGTCTTTGTTTCGTAACAGAACCGATAATCAATAACCAACCAGACTCTGTATTGACTTCGGGACAATGGTAGAACTTTTTTATTCCACTGTCTCACGAAAATCGTCCAATTATTTTGTTTCATAACTTCAAAAGCTCTCTGCTCTTCTTGCGTGTCGCTTGATGAGATAATTGATCAAGTTCACAGCAGTCCGACTTGTCAAAGCAAGAAAGGAACATGAATTATTACCTCTGAGCCTGAGGGGTTTCATGTTTTCTCAAGTCTACATGTTTGTTTAAGGGGGAAAAAAAAACGTCCTAATGTGACAAAAAATATGTTAGTTGTTTTCAAGATATTCCAGTTTAGAGTAATTATTAACATATTAAGCACCAAGTAACCTCAGTGCCGTCGGGTGATTGCGAATGCTTATGTTTTTATCTTTAAGGCCTGAGACTAAAATCTTTATTTTACAAATATTTAACTAATTGACTGATTCCCTGAAAGGATTTCATTTTGGAAAGAATTTGTGGAATCTAACTAGCCTGCAGCTTTTTCAGTCTTACTGGCAGCAAACTTTTATTTCAACTAAATACCTCTGACAAAATCTTGACGAGCTAAAGGTAAAAAAAATAAAACGTTTTTTGAAGGACTAAAGTTAAGAAAAAGGTCATTTTGATTATTTCTTTTCCTCTCCAGCAACTTCTATTTGTTTGTCATAAACAAATTGATGCATACATTTTTAGTAATTGCTAAATTGCCAAGAAAAACTATGTCCCTAGGGTTTGATTTTAAAGGGTTATTAAAATAATATTAACATTTTATTAACCCTGACTGGAAATCTGGGCTAATACCAATTAATGTGTTCAAAAAGCTTTACAATATTTCTCTCATTCCCCTTTTCCACACCCAAAACATTATGCAGTTTTCTAACAGCATACATTTAAGATTTCTTTGTTTTGGTTTTTACTTTTACAACCGTCTTTGCCAGACAATTCAACCACGGTTTTATCTGACCTTAATACTTTTTTCCAGGCCAGCTGAGGGCTTTGCTTCGGCCCAGTTTAACATAATCTTTGATGGATTCCATAACTAGTAGGAAAATGGTTTGCATTTATCACTATTTACGCCATAGTTCTTAAATTTTTGGGTAATGGCAGTACCTTGGGATATTGCGTTAGAGTCGAATTTTCTTCAACATTTTCAGAGTTGTATTCTGGCCTGTCATGATGCTGTTTTCTAACTATTTCTCAAGGCTTTCACAGAGCAGCTCCTTTTACTGAGATGAAGTTATGAGGTGACATTTATTTATTAATTAGATAGCTCCTGAAGTTGCGCAGAGGTTTATTTAAGGGTATCACATTAAAGACTTGCTCTGGGTTCTACTTATTCAATGCTGTACCCCAAGAAACTGGCCTCACGTAAAGAATTCAACTTAGATGAACTGTATATGTCTGACCCCTAAATGATGAGACTTCATAAAGTGAACAAGTATTTATTTACCACCCTTCACAATGAAAGTTAAAGTAGACCAAATGTGAAAACATACCACCATACTAAATATGGTCCCCAGCAGACCTTATGTCTGACTGAATGAGCAGAACAAAAGTAACATGTATTACTCTTGCAGAAAATACAAATAAAACATATGCTAGGCTGTCAACCACCTGGTTTATGACTAGGGATTTTCCCTTTCTTTTGAATGCTTATATGGTTCGAACTTAAATTATTCTGAACAGTCCCGAACACATAGAAGTCCTTAAGACTCACCAAAATACATTCAAAACAAATGACAGTTTTTAATTAGTGGGCCCACCATAAAATAAAACAAAAGAAAGCCGGCATTAAAGTCAAAACCCCCCGTTGCAGGCCTGATGTTGACTCACCACTGGTCCTCAATCCACGGTGACAAGTTTATATGCGGTCCTAACGACTCATCTTTCCAGATAACCGTCGTCTAATCCACGCTTTTCTCGGCGGAAAGCGTAGCCATGTCCAACCAGCGGGTCCAGCGCAGACGTAGCACCGGTCTCTCCCTCTCTCCACAGGCTCCTGGGCAGACTTTCAGCATCCAGCTCACCGCCCGCTTCTTCCTCGGTCCGTCAGATGTCCATTGGCGCTAATGCACCGCAATGTTGCACCTTTTAGCCAATTTTTTGTCCTCAAGACGGCTCACCAAAGTTCCAGCGCTCTCCACCGGGTCTCCTCGTCGTCTCTCCCGCTTCTCCTCTAAGTCCCGCCCCTCAGTCAATCAAAATTCAGGAAAAATTTAATCACCCAATAGCAACTGACCTTAGGCAGAACACCAAAAGAGAACGTATACGCAGCACTCTAGGCTTTCACACCTCGTGTTGAGCTGTACTTTACATACAAACTATACAATACTGTTTGTTCTTAAAGTGACAGAACACATTTTAATAGAACACATTTTAATAGACCTTTTACTTCAACTGTTTATTTTCTTTTTAATGAACTCTTGCCCATTTTAAACTCCTACCAAAAGATTTGGAAATTATTATATCTTATATTAAGATATAAAGCTGCAACATTAACTTTGGTATTTTTCAAAACAACAATAACACATATATGTATTTCTGGGAACCCAGGGGGTTACAGACTGTAATTTAACATCCCACTTCCTACTTTTTAGTGACATGTTGTGTGTTTGTTGGGGGACCCAAGTGCAGCAGCAGGCAAAGGCATCAAGTAGATTTTATGGTTTTTAATGAAAAATGCAGAACAAAAACTTACAACAAAAACTGTGGAAACACAGGAATCCAGAAACAAAATGATAATAGGAGTAACCAGCAAAACGTGAGAGGAGCTGAAGTGTTTAAGTACTGGGAGAGTGAATGTGGAACAATAGACCCGACCTGATTGGCTAACTGATTGCAGGTGTGAGGAGAAAGAGAGAGAGAGAGAAAATGGCACAGGGGGCGAGAGAGAGCAAATAGGGGTCTAGGAAGAAACTCTAACGCTAAAGAATGAGTAGACTTAAGGAACATAATTAAATTTGAGTTAACAAAAACAACTAGGCACAATAAATTAGAATCACTAAGAAAAAGCTGAACTAAAGTAAAAACAATAATCTTTTAATCTAAAAAAACGATTCCAAGTGAATAAAAATGCTCAAATGTAAGTATAGGCTTTCTAACAATTCTCAGGGTGACATTCTGCAGATTTATTTATTTTAAGGATAAACACCACATGCAGTAACTGAGGAGAGTGCTGTGGATGTGAATATGGAGAAAGGTTTAGCTGGGGATGAAGTTGAGACATTGACAATCAAAGATGTTAAAAATCTTAGACAGGACCTTAAACCTTCCAAAGCGGTGATTATAATCATTTGTCTCTCGTGTTTAACCTTTTCAGGTTAGACTGTAAATTAGAAGCACTTTTCAGTGTCACGTAACATAAAATTTGGGACTTCAAGCCTTTGCGACTTCACACTTTGTATAAATACTCTCAACCCTTCCTAAACAATGACTAACTGTTTCTCCCCACACTTTCCACCTCCTGCTAAATTGGCATTTACACCTCTCTGTTGCTTTGGCGTCAGAGCTTTCAGACTTCTTTTAGTCTGACCTGAGCAGCAGGTCAACAAACAAAGCATTTTCTGTGTGAAAGCTTTGTGCAGCTGCATCAACGTCACCACTATTTCACTTTAGCTCTGTTTCTTTCTAAAAATCAAACAAAAATAGGTGAATATCAAAATGACAAGTAGTGGCATTTTAAGAGGCAAGTAGCAAAAAATTTGAAAATAATTGGTCTGATTAAAACTCTTAAACACATTATCTGTCCTTAATAAGAATAAAAGTAAGATGGTCAGGAATAAGTATATTGCATAATTGCAAAGTGCAAGGAAAAGCATGTAATGGGTCTTTATTCTTTTTAATAATAATATTCCAAAAGATGTGGCCGGCCTTTATAGTCAGAATCCGGATTAAATACTTTGTAAAGCAAAACTTTGCTGCAATTGCAGGTACAAGTCTTAAACTGTTTGTCTCCAACAGTTTCAAACATTTAGAACTTTTTCACTTTATTTTCTTTGCAAAACTGTTCAAGCTCGTTCAGACTTAACAGAGAATGTCTGAAAGCAACAATTTTCAACACAGTTCCTCTCCTAGATTTAGACCTGGTTGTTTTAGGTGATGGAATGATGTGTTTTATGTTGCGCGGTGAGATTTTTAGGATGTTGTTTCTCAACTAATCCTGTGTTGAATGTCTCCACATCTTCTGCGTTCCTCAGACTTCATGATGCTATTTAGTACATCCGAGGGCCGTTGGCTGCACGTTTTAAGTCAGGGACGTCAGAGTAAATGTGGATGAATACAAAAGCATGCAACACATTTCAGTTTTTCATTTGTAAAAAAGCTTGAAAATCATGCACCATTATCCTTCACAGCCATGTTCTATTTGTTGTTGATCTAAAATCCCATTGAAATATGGGGAAGTCTGTGATTGTAACGAGACGAAATGGGAAGGGGGACATAAATATGCATTTGTGCTCCTTTTCCTTACATTTCATTCAGATCCAACTAAGGATTTCTGATTGGACATTTTTCTCACCTACAGGCCAACCCTGGGCACGTTAAAGGACGAAAGATGTGACTTGAACTTTTATTTTGACACCCTGGCAGCTGTTTGATAAATGTACCTTTTCTCTGTATTGCTCCCTCAGATGTAAATATCTGAGAACACGGCTGACGTACAAAATCAGTCACACTCTCTGCTTGACACGACGGGCACCATCGATCAATGTGAACCAAAGCACCAAAGCTTACTGATACGAGCTGTCTGCTGGATTTGACAGGTCCCATCGCGCGCTGCTGCTAGACGACACAATTTCTGCTTCTGCTGAGGAATCTCTCTCCGTGTTTGTCACTGGTAAGCCCACACATCCACGCAAACACATAGTGAAACACATGGTTGATTCGGTACTGCTGTTCTGCCAGCAACATCACCACTCTCCTTCCCACCCTTGTCTCCATGGAGACAAGCTTCCAGAGCCGGCTGGCTCCGGACCGTTGTGAATCAGCACAGAGAAGGGTGAAGGGGGGGGGGGGGGGTATCTTTTTGTATTTAAACATGACCAAAAAAATACAAAAACCCCCACTGTGAGCTGTGTGTTATCACATTCCCAGCACTGTGGTGATCAAAGTCCTGCACCTACATTCAGACAAGACAGAATAGCAGAGAATGGGGGGGGGGAAATGTTTGTTATTTATACAGATAGTGTCACAAAATCTATATTACATAAAACGTGATCAATATTACTCAAAAACATCCAAGCTCTATCCAGTGAAACACCGACGCTTTGGCTTATGACTACCTGAATCAATAACTACACATTAATTTTAGCTTTTACTTATAGGACGTATGATTAGTTGAAAAAATATATTTTCTTTTTGAAATCAGAGCGTTGTGGTCATTTTATGACAGTTTAACTCCCCTAAATGTATGTGTATTTTTAATTGCATACATACAGTTTTACTTGTACCTTTTCCGGCACTGAGAAACTCAAGCAAGATAAATAAAATGATTGAAATCACACATGCGTATCACATCAAACGTACGTGATGTGAGCAATGTGTTCAAACCTTTTTTAGTTTGGTGTCCACCTGCCTACGGAGGGAAATTCAGTCCTATAATAAAATCAGTAGAGCTCTCTGAGGCCTTTTATTTATTTAATATGAGGTCGGCTGTTTCTTTTTGGGACATTTGGTTGTAAATTTGTGAAAATATTAACTTTTCTGGCTTTGTTTTTTCTTTCTTGCACATACTGAAACTAAGTATTTTTTTTGAAAATAGCAACATTTAGACAGGTATGGAACATACTTCTTTATTAAGAATGCTTTTTTATGTTGTGACATTCTAATCTCAAATGTCTTGTTTTCATTAGCTGCAAGCAGAAAAACAGCAATGAGCAGAAATCGAAGTTTAAAAATAGTCGGTGTGTAATTAATGTAAATAATGTAATAGCGTGGTTCACTTGGATAATTTAGTCACTGACATAAGTGAATGTTTCCATTTGTTTTATTTTTTTTATTATTTTGTGAGTCTGCATGTTTTCAACTTGCTTGTGATTTTCTTTAGCATTTTTAGCCTCAGTAAAATATTAGTTGCTTTTTAGTAATTTTGTTTTGCATCAGCCTTTTTGATAAATTCATTCCAAGATTAACTGGATTTTAGCTTTTTTTTTTTTTTATTTATTTATTTCCAGCTCAAATGTGTTTTCTAACTGTGGATCCGCTTTTTCACTCATGGCATTTTAATTAAGCAAAATTACTGAATGGGCTCTCTCGAACAGAACGTGTCGGTGTTCACTACTTAGAAATACTGACAAGAGTTGAAAACTAGGCCGGGTCTGAGAGCAAGGGGGCAGAAAGCACGGGGCAAAGTGGGAAAAAAACAGCGGTCTGCTGAAACGCCTCTCTAATAGCTGTTGAGTCAAGGAAAAGTCTGCTTGCTGTTTGTCAGTGGTGCAGAAAGACAGGCAGAATCAGCTCAAAGCCTCCATGATGAGTGCGCCGGCAGCTGGAGGCTTCCACAGTCAGGACAACGTCGGAAGTGTTCAGGGAAGCTGGTTTTAGGTCGGATGTAATGGATCTGTAGGAGCCTTTGTGAGCGTTCGCATAGAGGAGAGGTGGGAGGAGAAAACTTTCATCAGCTTAACACCTTCAGCTTAACTAGGGGATCTCGATGTGAACTCTGTGTTCATTACGGTTATAGAAACAAGCTAGAGTACAGATACTTAAAAATAAACGCCCCCCCCCCCCACCGGCCACCAAGCAGCCGCTCATGCCATACCTGTGTACAATTACAGGAGAAGGCAGCCTTATTAAAGGTCAGAGGATGCAGAGGAGGGATTCCTGACGGCATTGAGGGTCAGAGAGAGAGAGGAGGGGAAAAAAAGCACTAACTCCTGTCACCGTTCTGAATAGGTTTTATAGAGTGGTTTCCGCTGTTGCGTCTCAATGAAGTAGAAAATCCTAGAACATTTGAGCTGTTCTAGGATCAAATTGAAAAGGTGACACCATTACACCTAATTGCATGTAAAGTTGGAAAAATACATATTTTCCTTTCCAACCAAATCACAAAAACAGACGAACCTGTCAGAAAAAAACAAAACAATCCAGATTTATTACACACAGACAGAGTGATATATTTCAAGGTTTTTTGTGTTAATTTTGCCACGACGTACGGCAAATGAAAACCATAAAATCTGGAAGGTTATTAGACATTTTGAATATGACATATGGCCAATAGCAGAATCACTGTTACTCTCCACAGGGAGAGCAATCCACAAAAGGTCAACAGACACAGTCGTATCCAGGAAGTGAGCTGCCACCGTACCTTTAGTTAAGTCACTCCTGAACCATAGACAATGTTAGAAGAAGAAAAAGAACTGTGCTGTTGCTCAGTGGTCGATTCATGCGATTCATAATTTCCTCTGCTGACAAACTTCGTGGAGAAGCTGATTTGATTTTTCAGCAGGATTTTGACACCAGTCCACACTGCCAAAACACCAATATATGGTCCACTCTGTGGAGTCTATGGATTATTGTCAAGAGGAAGATGAGAGACAACAGACCTAGCAATCCTCCATTAATGCAACTCAGGCTTCCTTATCACCTCAGCAGAGTCATAAACTGATCCTCTCCATGCCATGGTGCGGCAACAAAATGATCACCGGCCAAGCATTGCATGCAGAAACTGAATATACTTCTCACAAAGCTAACATTTCTATTCTAAAAATTCCTTTCTTTTTTTTTTTTCCACCCGGTGGTATGCAACATACAAAATATTCTTGTTTTTGTTAGCTGTAAAGTGTTTAATTTAAACGCTTCACAAAAAAAGTCTATGAGGTATTTGTATGGAAGTAAATATGTGCCATCAGGATTTGAATTACAAACGCCTCTGAAATTTGAATGTTGTATATTTGTACTTACTTTTTCATATTTTAACACTGAAAAAGTAAGTACAAATATACAACATTCAAATTTCAGAGACATTTTCAAATCCTGACGGCACCTATTTACCTCCATATTTTGGACTCCTTGCCTAATATCAAAAATACTGACAATTTAATAATAAAAAACAAAATCAATCAATAAAATCCAAAAGTTTCTTGTGATCAAATACTAGGTATGCATGCATGCAGATTTTCAAGACATCCATGATTTGCAGGTTTTGCAAGCCTACATATCTCGCAGTGAACTCAGCCAGACCCTGATGATTAACGAAAATTGCTTCCCTTTTGAAGTGACACGAGCGAGCTCAGACTAAACAGATCACGAGTGGCACACAATGGAAATGAAATGCCAGACCTCTCGCTGGCCTGCAGGGCAGGTACAACTCTATGCTCCATTAACTGAGAAGTTGCACGTAAAAAAATGAGTGAAAGAAAACAGTGGCAGCTGCACGACCTCAGAAGTCTGATCCAGCTTTACCCCCTCCCCCCCATTCCCCTTCCCACAACGTGCAAACGCATTTACAAATCTTGGAATGCGCAATGCATAGTGTGAAAGATTTTGTCTGCAGCTGTTTAGAAGCAATTGTTAAAGCGAATCAAGCAAACACATGGTGCCATTATCTCAAAGTGCACAAGCTTGCATATTATTCTGAGTATCAGTGGGAGGCATCTGGCATCCCTGCCTTCCAGTCTGCGAACTCTGCGCTCAGAAACAGAATAAGAACATTATTGTTGCAAATGACACACATTCATTTGATGTCTTTTTTATTTTATTTCCTCCCCCACCTCCCATCCTAAATGCGAAAGAAATAAAAATAAACCATGCAAAGTCACAGAGAGGAAAAGAGAGACACTGTTCAGCTGTTTTGGTATTTTTCCACGTGCTGAGAAAAAAAAAAAAAGCGACAGGAATAAACGAGGCATGTTTCCACAGAAAGGCGGTCCCGCAGGGCGGTTCTCTGATGTTTCTTAAGCATCGGCGTACAGCAGGCATACAAATGATCGTGCGGAAACATGATGAGAGCAGGCGGCAGGCTGTAATACAAGGTCCCCATGGCAACCACACAAAAACCACATGCGCTCACCATGGCAACAGAGCTGGTGAGGGGGGAACATGGCGCTGGAGCTGGTGATGACCTCAGAGTGTTTGAAGTGAGACGTGCTCACCACCAGCACCAGTCATGTAAACAAGAAAACTGATTTTCTGAGTAAACGCTGATTATTTAAACGAGGGTAATGCTGTTTCCTGACGGCAAGGAAAACAGCATTGGGTTCTTTGTATTGATTTAATTTCTCACTTTTTTCTGAGTTTAATTGTGACAGCAGTGACATAACAACCCAAAATTAAAACTATGGTGAGGACGCTCGTGCGTCAATACATGCATACTGTTTGATCCGCACGAAATGAAGACAAATAAGAGAGAGGAGACACAGAGGAGAGGCGAAGCCTTCAAAGGCCGGGGGTCTCCAGATGCAGCAGCTTAAATCCAGATCCACATCTCCTCTGTGCAAAAGACATTAAATCTGCGATAAGACACCAAACAGCTGTTTGCCACGTGAAGAGACGGGGCACCATGCAAAAATATCCGCAGGTTTTCTTTCGGTTTTTCCCTCATTTCTTCACTCCAGCTTTGACCAGCGTACCCGTCCCTGCTGAACAAAAGCATCCCCGCAGCATGATTCTGCCACTGTCAGTTTTCATGGCGGAGATCAGGTCAAAAAGGTTCAGTCAGCCGCGGGATGGATCACAGCACATTCCTCCACACTCTTACTGAATCTCCTGCTTGGCTTGTTGCAGAGTGCAAACTGGACTTTTTGTTTGCCGTTCTTACACAAACAGCCAGATTTTTCAACAACGCGCTCTTCTAACCAAGCCTCCCAAGAGAAAGCGTGAACCTTGATCTCCTTTTTTTTCGCCAGCTTATAAACGTTCATGTATTGCAAGATTTTTAATTTAGGTTTGTTTTTGAAGGTTCAGCCTCTCTGGCATGACAGACAGTGGCGACACACATTAACCCTCTGCGGTTTACGAGGCGCAGATACCCATAATGGCACCCTTCTTCACATGAGAAAACTCGTTTGCTGTATTAACTCTAGGAAAACATATTTTTGGTATACCTTACTGTTTGCCTTTTCTGCTCCACATTGAGCCAGATCAAATTCCCTCTCCTACTGTTGAATTTTACTCCAGCTTTTGAACTCCTGGATCCCCCGTTGACTCAGGTCAGCTTCAAGTTTCCGGCCAAGCCTAACTAAACCAAAGTCCAGCAAAATTTCACAATGTATAAAAAGTGCAAAAAAAACCCCAAAAAACAAATGTTTTATTGGTGTTTCTATCAGTTTGAACAACAAATCAGCCACATGAAACTGACACAGTTGAGTTAATTGGAGGCACACCTGCGGGTATACTTAAGGTCACGCCTAGAACACCCTGCTTTCATGTTTGGAAGGTCAAAAGAAATCAGCCAAGATATCAGGAAGAGAATTGTGTAGCTGCACACGCCTGGTTCCTCCTTGGTAACAATTTACTGATGCTTGAAGGTGCCGCCTTAATCTACTCAAACAATTATGTGCAAGCATAGACATGATGGGAATGTCCAACCATCATAATGCTCAAGGAGCAGACGGGTTCTGTGTCCCAGCGGTGAACATCCTTTGGTTCTGAAATGTGCAGATAGACCCCAGAACAAAATCCAAAGACCATGCGAAGATGTTGGCTGAAGCCATTAAGACGGTATCATCATCCACAGTAGATATGGGCCCTTCAGCCCGTATCGACATGGGCTGAAGGGCCAGTCATTGAGGAAGAAGCCGTTATGTCAAAAGAAACACAAAAAGCCGGATTGCAGTGGGCAGATGCACTCAGCAACAAAGACATTTGATTTTGGAGACATGACCTGTAGTTGGATAAAACTGAAGTAGAACTGTTTGGCTATAATTACATTTGGAGGAAAAACAGAGAGGCTTGTGTCATTCTAAACGTGAAGTATGGGGGTGGCAGCATCCCCATTTTGTGGGCCTGTTTACTGCAGGAGGAACAGTTCATTGAATAGGTGGCATCATGAGAAAAGAACATTGAAGCAAGTAAAAGCTTGCTTGCATACTGGTCATAACTCTACAAGTACAGTCAAAGCGGTTTTGAAGCAGCTTCTTTTAGGCATGGCTGTCACTGATCCCCAATTTCAATCCTGTGGAGAATTTGTGAAAAGGCGTGTGCGGATGAGGTGGCATACGAGTCTGACCCGGTTCTACCTGTTCTGTCAGGAGGAATGAGCCAGAACTCCAGCAAACTATCCCTGATACTGACCAAATATCCGTGAGCTTCTGAATTTGGAGAAAGTTACAAAAGAAATTTCTAAAAAAAAAATAAAAATAAAAATTTAATAAAAAATTTGCGCTATGTTTACTGGCATTGAGCAAATAGAAATAATTTATATAATTCTGACCAAAATCAAGAAAGAAAGAAAAATATTTGGTGTATATACATATCTGGTTTCAACTGCATGCAATAATTGACCATAAAGTAAGTTAAATCCAAGGAAGCAGCGAAACCCCCTCTCTTCATGTGACCTCGACAGAAACGCTTTTTCTTTACAGCAGCAGTAAATCATAATGTAGTACAGTAGGCCTTGGCTAATGGAGTCACAGGCGAATAACCTAGAATGACAAATAACGCTCAAAAAGTGCTGATGTTTTCCAAGGCTTTGACTGGGTGTATCATAAATGATATAAAAATGAACCACACAAAGATCATGAGTTTTATTGCCTTCCTTTGCAAAGGGAGAGATCACTGACCCTCAAACCGCTCAGGACCGAAGATCAGTGAGCTCTGCCTCCCCAGCAAAAAGGTGGGCAGTTTACTAAGAGAAAAGTGAAACTCTGTGGGAGAGTGGAAAATTCCATTCAACCAAACCCCCATCTGGTGAGCAAAGAAAACAAAACTTCACTTGAGAAAAAGTCAAGTTTTCGGGGGAAACGCTGCTGAACACCACACATCATCATCACATCATTTGCTCCTCAAATTCTCTGTGAAATACAATAAATTCCAGAAAGATTTGGGATTACATTAAAATAATAATAATAATAATAATGATAATAAAAAGATTCTAATCTGAAAAAGGCTTTGCTTTCTTCTGCTTTGGAATATAAGTGACTTGTGTAAAAACTTGCCCTTGGACTCATTATAATTGATAAAGAATGTAAGATTATGTTGCATTGTAAAAAAATGTTCTGAAAAAAACGGAGGATCATTGTAAAAACTGAGAAAAGCAGCAACACTCAGAGCTAGATGATTACTTTGGCTTAAGCTGTTTTCTAGCCCAGCAGCCATTAAAATCGTCTCTAGTCTACCTGCCATTCTGAAAGAGCAAATTTTTTATTGCCATACAGTAACTATATACAGTAACTATATATTGCCATACAGTAACTA
>CAEGAE010078445.1:0-28709 GCA_903067095.1 Girardinus metallicus
CACAAAGCTATAAATGGCTGCAAGGTGAGAGTTCATCTATTAAACTGACTGAAGATGAAAACAGAAACAGAAAGCTGTAGTACAGACATTTCTTATAATAGCCTGCTCACAAATAGCCTATTTATTTGTGAGCCTGTCTCTTTATTATTACATTGAATTAATTTCAAATTTTTGTATAACTTTTCTTCAGGTTAACTTAGAAAGTGAGCTATTATTGTTACAGGTTAATTTTCTAAACTACAGAAAAGTAGCTAGTAGAGAAGCTACTGATACTGATATGCAATAGTAACACTGCTGTTATGTTAGATTTACCAATGTTTTATTTTATCTTTTTTTTATCCGATTATCCGATTAATCGTAAGAATAATCGATAGATTACTCGATTACTAAAATATTTGTTTACAACAGCCCTAATCTCAATTGATAGTTATTTCCCAATCTGAATATTTTGCAAATTGGAAATACATGTAGGCCTGTTTGTTTAGCTATTTAGCCGTTTGTTTAGCTGTTTAGCCGTTTGTTTAGCTGCTTTTAACTGTTTGCTCCTTAACACTTCACATCATTTGGGAAAGTTAATTTAAACTGCTTTATCCACCAGGACACTAATTAGCAACTTTATCCACTATTGCATTCGACTAGTAAACTGGTTATATTTTGTAGCTTGTTAAATAGGGATGCACCAGTTTGAAACTTTGGGCCGATAACCAATATTTACCAATACTATATTGATTACAGACATTTCTTTTGATTTTAACATTGTAAAAGTGACCACACTGCCTTCATTCTCTGCTTCAGTTAAACATCCCATAAATCTAGGCTGACTTCCATGGTTTTCAAATGAGATAATAAAATACATTTTCAGTGTGTCTGCAGTGGGAATTGGAAAATTAAATAATAACAATAATACATAAAAAATTTTTATAGGACCGCCCTGCTTGTAAGGTTTTTGTGTGAAAAAATCTGTCAAAGTCCAAAGAGAAATTCTTAATAACCTTCAGAAATCCAGAGAAAGCAAATATCTAAAACAGAAGTGCGTTGTGCATAAAGTAGTTTGTGTTTTATTTGTTGTTCCTGTTGGTGGAGAAGAACCACTCACGTCCATCAGCAGCCTGAGAGCGATGTCGTCCCTGACCCGGCCCTCCTGCCGGGCCTGGGCCGCCAGGTTGGAGAACCACGTCAGCGGCATCCAGTACTTGTTGAAATCAGAGTGAAGAGACTCAAAATTCTTCAGCTCGTGTGTCGTCATGAATCCTGCACAGGAAGTCAGTAAAACTAAATATTTTGTCATCTATTTTTCCATCTAATTTTAGTTTTCTGGAAGTTTGTTCAGCAAAATTAAGTCAATAATTCCTTAATATTGATGGAAATGAAATAGTTTCTCTGGCAGATTATTTCACATAGAACAAGGGAAAAATGTTGCTATAAGTGAAATAATCTGGCAATTGAACAAGCACTTTTTCATCAATATTAAGGAATTATTTACGTTAAACAAGTTCCTTTATCTTGCTGGAAAGTTACTAATAAGTTCGTTTTATCTTAATTCAAATGAAATATATTTGCACTAGAAACTAAACCAAAAATACTTGGTAAGATTTTGTATTTTTGCAGTGTAGATCTGTCATAAGAACTGCTTAAACATAAACATTTACTGCGATTTTATTTTCCTCTGAATGTAACTACCTTTCATATGTTCTTTATAGTTTCAGATTACACTGCCCTCATGTGGAGGATGTTGAAAATCTGTGTGCAGGGACCATTCAAGTTATTATAAGGTGATTTATGAGAAACTTGCCTTAGCATACAAACTTTAACTGTATCTATATTTCAATGCCATCTTTTTGCTGCATTACATAACAGCATCTTATTCAGTTATATTTGTGGAGATGCTTTTGTTAAACTGTTTGGTTACAATTTAACAAGAGTGGAGCAATTCATGTGGCTTGGTTCAATCCATCATCTATTCATGAAAAGAGTGTTGGCACAAATTCAAACCTGTCAACACACGACTGTTTCCCACTTAAGGTTTACACCAAGCAATGAGGGTGGGAGAGCAAACGTGAAAGAAAGTGGCCTAAAACGAAGTTAAATACAGGAGAATCCTGAAGAGCAATTTTTTCAGAGGCTGTAGATATTAATACAGAACATTAACAACCCTAAACATACAGACAGAACAATAAATAATGGCTGAAAACAAGGAATATTTATGTGTTTGAATGGTCCAGTCAAAGTTTAGACATAAATCCAAATGCCTATCTGTGGGAAAACTTGAAAATGTACATATACAGATACTAAATGATATACTAGATAGGTGTATTAAGCCCATAGTAAATAGAGATAAAAAGGAGTACATTCCGCCAAAAAAACACATTTTTTTAGAATAATCTTAGAAATTTTCTATGAAAAAATTGGAAATTTCTGAGTTTCAAAAGTCAATTTTGTTTTCCAAAATTATTTTTAGCAAATTTTCAACTTTTCAAACTCAGACATTTTTTTGGTTGGTTTTTTGTTTATTTGTTTTTTTAAATTCTAAGATTAATTTTAAAAAGTTTTTTTTTTCTCTAGCAAATTTTTTTACTTTTTTCCAGGTTTTTTCTAGAAATTTTATTAGATTAATCTCAAAATTTCTATGTTTTTCTAGCAAATTTTCAGCTTTTGGAGCTTAGAAACTTTCTGAGTTTTTTGGAGGAAAATTTCTCCTCTTTTTTTGTTCTTCTCTACAACAGCCCCAATACGGCGTCAAAGATTTCATTGTTGTTTGAAAGATGAAAGCTTTCTGGAGAGATAGAACAGAAAATTAAGAAGTAATTAAAGGGACAGAAAAACCATTTCTGAAAAAAGACAAAGGCAAAATTACAACTAAAATGTTCAACATCGGCATTCTCTTTATTTGCCCCAATGAGGGGCAGCTTTCCTCCGGTTTCGTTCCTACCTGCCTCCACGACGTGCTCCAACGTTGGGAAGCGTTTGCGGACTCTGGTGCTGATGGAGCGGAGGATCAGGACAGACGACAGGTTGGCGTACCTCATGAGGGTCCGACGCAGCAGGCGACCCCGGTCGTCGACGCCGTGCACGTTTCCCGACACCACCATCATCAGGTTGTCCGGCAGCGGGAAGCTGGTGTACTGACCCCACCAACGGGTGAAGGCCTGGTTCACGTAGAAACCTGGACACAACAAGATGAAGAAATTCACTTCGTGTTCAAATCAACAGGGATGCTGATGATACGGAAGAGGATTAGGGACACTGAAAAAGAAAAAACATTTAAATCCCGACTTTTTTTTTCTGAGAATTCAGACTTTCTTTTGAGAATTATGACTTTTTTCTCAAAGTTCTAACTCTGATCTCAGAATTCTGACTTTAATTTCAAAATTATGTATTTTTTTCCTCAAAATTATGACTCTAATCTGAGTTTTCTGACTTTTTAATCTCATAATTCTGATTTTTCCAAATATATAACCAAGCATTGCTAGGTATATGTCAACTATGTTGTTACTATACTATATGAACAATAATCTCAACTATTTCACTTCGTTGTAGGATTTATAAATGTACACTTTATCCACATTGAAAGCCTGTCCAAATTTATTTGGTAGATTTGACTTTTAAGACTAGATTTGCCTGAAGAAGATATTCATTGAATATTTCAACATTTCTGCGGGGAAAAAAAAATCTGAATTTTGAGATTAAAGTCTGAATTCTGAGAGAGAAATTCAAAATTCTTAAAAATTTTTTCCCCAGTCGCCCTACTGTGCAGTGATCATGTCTTACCCAGGACAAACAGAACAGGGATGAAGCTCGTGTTGGTGAACTGATCACAGTAAAGGGCGACGCGTTCAAACAGATCCTGCTGCCTCGGCGTGAGGAGGAGCCTGGATACAGAAACAACCTTAAGTGATGCTGTAGCAAACACCCACATAAATAATAATAAAAAACATTAAATAAGCTAATTTACCTGTAAAACACACTGAAAAAAAGATAGACAACACAGAAAACCAGGAACTCCTTATACATCAGCTTGTAGATGCTTCCCTTCCACCTGAACAGCAGCCTGGAGAAGCCATGAAACCTGGCGTTGGCTACTTCTAGCGAGTACGAAACAGTCATTTTTAGGCTGCAAAAGCACACAAAGCAACATTTAAAATGTGCAGAACATTAGATATAAAAATGCAGATGAATAAAGTGAAGATATGTCTCACCTGAGTGTTGGTATGGTGTGGGATCTGCACCCCGCCCTGAAGAAAGACTCTTGTCTTCCTCTGAATCTGATTTTAAAGCTCTCTGCTGAGTCGTCATAATTTACGGCTTCGGCTTAATTACCTGAGAACCGGCAGCCGGACGCAATCACACCTGCTGAGAGTTGAAGCATTTCTCTTATCAAAGGAAAACCAGATTGTTTAGGTGATTTGATTACATCACAGCTTTTTATCGTCTGTTTGACTCTCACAGCATTTTTGATTATTCAGTGGGAGTTCCTGTGGCGGTAGAGTCCAAAAAGCATAATTCAGATTAAGATTAGATTTATTTTTGATAACACCATTTTATTCATACACTAAATAAAATCACCAAATATTTAGACCCAAGTCATCCATTTTAGGTTATCCCTGATACTGACCAGATGAATGTAAACTTTGGAATATGAGGAAAGTTACAAAAAAAAAAAGCTAAAAAATGTTCTTGCCAAGGTTTTTGGCATTTAACAAATAAAGATAATTCAAGTAATTCTAATTGAGCTAAAACAAAAAAATTGTTCTGATTTAACTTCAGACAGCGAGAAAAAAAAATTTGTGTTGTGTTTTTTTATCCAGTATATAAATATCTTGTTCAACTGTATGTACCTGTGTACATTTTTTATAACTTTGCATTTTAAAGATCACCCATAAGCACATAAGTTGAGATTATCATTCAACTCTTTGTGACATAAACAAATATAGATTTGACTTTACTTTTCTCTTAAGAATGTTCAAATATTAACAAACCTTGTAAATTATATTTATTCTCTATTAACTTAAATAATTTCTGAATTCAAGAAGGAAGATTTTAGTTAAATGCTTTATAGAAATGAACTAACTCACAAGAAACATTTCAGCAAGATATAGCATCTTATTTTAAGCCAATAATTCCTAATATTGATGAAAAAGTATTAGGTATAAGAGAAATAATCTGCCAGTGAAACTAGTACTTGTTTTAGAAACATTAATGAATTATTGACTTAAAACAAGCTCATATTTGTTGCTGAAAAGTTATTTGTAAGTTAGCGTTGTCTAATTTCAAATGTACTAAGTTATTTGACAAAAACGAAAGAAATCAGTTAAGACTTGAGACAAAAGAATTGTTGATACTCACGAAGCAGGAAAAGGATACACAAAGTTAGCAAAGTAGCTGCATTTCCATTACAAATGTGCGCAAACCTTTTTGGAGATTCTGCTAATATCGAAAAAATAAACAATTTCGCGACTACGGTGTTTCTATTAAATAAAAAACGCAATTAAAACAACACGTAAGTAACGTGATATATCACTTAAAAAAAACCCTGCTACGCAATTATCCTCGTATCACTTCCGGTTGTCTTCTTCGTCTTTTCCGCTACATCCGGTTGTTGATCACGTGACTCGTGTGACGCCAAAAAAAGTGTTTCTGTTCCAGTTTTACTAAACGTTAATTTCGATACATCCTAGCGGAAAAATTTGAGTGTTTTCGAAATTGCCGCGATTCTAAGCGAATGTTTTTTTTTTTTAATTTGCGTAATTTTACGGAGACATAGTCAGTGTCTCCATGTGTAAAGAAGTGGAGTGAGAGTCTGGCAGAGGTATGAAGCGAATGATAAATGTGGCCAAACACATTTATCATACAGATACACAAGGTTAGGACATTTTTTCCTAAGTATTTATTTTGTTCACAAAACATTTCCACTACAAAATATGCTGACTACTGTAAGGAGAGTAACCTTTTTCTCATTACTTGTCAATTACTAACACAAATCAGCTGGGAAACTTTGAACCTCATATCTTAAACGAACAAACACTTCAGCATAGAAAATCAAACAGGACACTCAGCCTGATTGCACAGCAGAGGTTTCTGGTGTTTTTTACAAGTAGAAACTGTGATAAGAACGGTCCAAATGTCAGACTGGTCAGAAGAGTTCTGGTCCATTTGTTTGTTTTTCACATGGTTAAAGCAGAGCACTGTAAATCAAACTGGGTTTGCATCCGTCGTACTTTATCATTTGAGTTGAATTACTTTACGCTGAATGGACATTTATAGGGCCATCCTGTAACTTACATCAGCGTGGACTTCCCTCTTTCCTGCCTGAATCTGCAGACGGATTTATGCTTGATCCAATAAATCATTCCGCCGTTAGTCGCTAGATGGCGGTGTTGCCCTGAATCTGACGTAACACACATAGGTTCCGCTGCAAATTTGGCCGTAAGATCTGTGTTTATCTAATAAACAAAGCATTCTCAAGGGTCTTTAAGAGGCAGAAAACGTCCACAAGTACTTCTGACACATTTGGGTCATTAGGGATGTTTACGGCAACTATGTGATATTATCTATAGAGTTACAACTACTGGTTGATTTACTTGAGTAATTTTTTTGGGGGAAAAAATAGAAGTATTTTTTTCTACATTGTACTTTTTACTTTTATTTTGAAGTATTACTGCTCATATGATCTATTATGCTTCGTTGAACAGATTAGGACAGGTCTATGGACTATAAAAAAGCATGTTCATTAATTTTTTTGCACAAAATTCAATGAGATTTTAGTTTTCTGCCTACTTTAAGCCTTTTTAGGGTGTATTGTCACTTTAAATCTAAATAAGCTGCTGTTTGCTTCTCCACTCAACTCACCGTTTATACTGGCACGCCAAAATGTCTGCAAACAGATGCACAATTATACAACTGTACATCTTTGAAAAGCAAAAGTGGAACCTGCTTCACAACCAACAAGAATGCAGCAAGTGGTTTCTGGATGTTAAGTCAACAATAAAGCACTTACGATGGCTGTCTTTTCCAGCAGATATTGTACAGTGCATGTAATAGGCTAGGGTTGCTAGGTAACAGCACAGAACCTGCTAATTTGTGATTTTGCATAATACATCCTCTTTGTCTAAGATGTCTGGATACTCTACCCACTGTGAGTAACTTCACTGAATAATGAACGAACTTGTTTTACCCCCCCAAAAAAATAACCAGACACAGACACACAACTGCTGTTTTTGTTATGAGTTTAAAATCAAAAGAAACTGTTTTGTTTTTTTTTTCTTTTTTGCCTGGTTTGGTTATTTCTCATTTTGACTTTTTAAAAATGCAAAATTTCCAAATTTAATATTTTGCTCTGCCTGATGATGCAATTTTTAAATATCAAATAATTGATGTTTTGATCAGTTACTCAATACTTGAATTGTCTTTTTACCAAATTCTTTTACTCTTGAGTAATTTTTTGTACATCTATGTTTTACTTCTACTTGAGTTAAAGTAAAAACTTAAAACGAAAAAGAAAAAACAAAACTTTTACAAACAATTTAGTTTTTAAAAAACACACAGTCATCTATTAGAAAACTATTAACAGAGAAGAATACAGGGATGGGAGGAGATCACACTAATCAACATATTTTAACTCAAGTCAGTTTTCTCCAGAACTTCATTGTTTTCATCTTGGAAAACCATAATAACTGAATCAATTTAGATTGTTAGATTGTTTCTAGAACCAGTAGAATTTTTACCTTTCTGCTCTCCCTCCTGTCACTTCACACACTGGCTTACCTGTGGTCCTGATGGGACACATTCCCAAATCCCTTCTTGATCACTACTGTAACCCAATGCTGTAATTACAACTTCCCACGGTGAATGAAACCGGAGACCGAGGAAAAGTGGGATTTCAGGTAGACGGCGTTGGCCTGAGTCCTTGTCTGGGCTAAAAAGCTGAGGGGCCACAGGGAAAGAAAAGCTCTGCAGAGTGAAAACCTGCAGACAAGCTCTGGATTTGCTGCCCCGCATCCCTTTATTTATAATTTCAAAGAAGTAGGCTTCAATAATGAAAGATTAAAAAAAATTTTTTTGTAAAATATCTAACATGTTTTGCTATTAAGGCAGCTTGGTAAACAATTCTACATTGCTCTATTTTATTGTAAGCTTTTCAAAATAGAATAAAATGACCTACTTCATGCATATTATCAATAAGTATGTTTGAGTAACTGCAAATGTTTACCTTTCATTGGCTAAAATGTGACAGCAGACAATAAAAAAGGGCAAAAGCACAAAATGTTACCAGGTATTTTTGGTTTAATTCCCAAAGCAAATATTTAAGTACACTTGAAATGAGATAAAGCTAACTTACAAGTAAGACCTAGCTTGTTTTAAGTCAATTATTCCTTAATATTGAAGAAAAAATAGTGGAAAACACAGAAGAGCTACAGGAAGAAACAATTTACTTTATTTGCTTGTCTAAAATTATATATATTTTTAGACATGCAAAAAAAAACAACATATATATATGTATATAGTATATATAAATATAAATCAATATATCCTAGTGAGCGGTTAACAGCACTTACCAGCAGCAGCTAGCAGCAGCTAGCAGCAGTTGGCAGCAGCTAACAGTTGTAAAATTAAACACAGCTAAAAATGCACAACATTAATAATGATAACAGTTGAAAATATATACAAAACACAGCAAAATTACTCATGAAAGACTCCATATGATAACATTTGTCTATAGTACGTGCTAAAATACAATGCTTGTTAAAACGCAGAGCATTCCACAGTTACTAAGGGCAACAGAAAATGGGGGCGGAGCTGTCGGTCAATGGTTGCTATGGTAACCACCAACCGTCAGGAGCAGCAGCAGATCTTGATACAAATGTGTGGAGAAACAACTTCTTGACTAAACAAGATTAATTTGATTAACAAATCAACACATTTTGACAAACTTCACATCTATAAAACCTTGTTTAACATGTATCTTTTTGGCAATAAAAGACGCTGAAAAGTAGTACAGATATTTTTGATAATCACCTGTATCTTTAGCTACATATTTATTCATTCATTCATTCATTATTCTGATCAAATTTAGTAAAAGACACAGAGATTTTTTTTTTTCCCGCCGTCCTTCAACAAAGCTTAAATGGAAAATATGTGTGAACCCGTCTGGAAAATCCTCCTCAGCTCTTTCAATTCCAGGAAGTCCCACCCTCGCTGCATCATCCGTCGCCCTCGCTCAAGCCAATTAGCTTGCAGAGGTATAAAGTGTGAGAGCGAGCCGTGTGTGTTTTCCACAACTCGCAGATAACAATCGAGTGTCTGTGTCGTGCACTTTTGCCGTGACCTCGATGTTGGGCCTTGTCTATTGTGTGGCAGGTGTGCTCTCCTGCTGACTGAAGGGACTCAGACTGATTTTGATCTCAAACCTGCATTCAAGGCCACTTAAGCCCCAACATCTCTGGCCTTTTCCCGCTCTGTTGTGAGACTTTCTAAGGCTTTACTCAGAGCTGAGCAACTTTCAAAAGGAAATCTGTTATCTGCTATACACAAGAGTTGGTTAGGAACTAGTTACATTTACTCAATTATGCTTACTTAACTACCTTTTCTTTTTTTTTTTTAAGTCCTTTTATGAGTATTTTGCTACGTTGTACTTTTTACTTCTACTCGAGTAACTTTATTATGAAGTATTTTTATTCTTACTTGAGTAAAATTTCTGGATTCTGTAGTGAATGAAGAACAAACATGTTGTAACTAAAAATCCATCAGACACAGACACACACCTGCAGTTTTGGTTAAAGTTTCATAAGTTTTTTATTGAAAGAAACTGATTTGGAAAATTTTTTGTTTTGCCTGATTTTGTTATTTTTTGTTACTTATATGAATTATTAAAATTTTTTTCCTTAAAATACCAAAATTACAACCAAACTTTATATTTTGGTCTGCCTCATTGTGTCATTTTAAAATATTAAATGATTGATAATTTGATCAGTTACGCAGTACTTGAGTAGACTTTTTCACAAATAATTTTTTACTCTTAATTGAGTCTTGGATGACTACTTTTTACTTTTATTTGAGTAAAAATAGTGCGACTCTTACTTAAGTACAATTTTTAGGGACTCCACCCACCTCTGATTACACATTTAAATTTGGTGAAATAATAATAAACACTTGCAAAGTATTCAGTCTGTTATATGTTTACTTGCTAGAAAAATACTTTCTGTTGGCGTAAAGCACAAAACCTCAAGGTTTTCTGCAGTAATGTGACAAATATAATTGATATAAATGCTTTTTAAAGCACATTAAATGTAAACACAGGCATTTGTGAGCTTAGAAACATTTTTTCCTTTCTATTTTTAGTTCCTCCGTTCTGTATGTCCCACAGGGAAAAGGTCCAGATTAAATCATTTCCTCTTGCATTGTGATACTTCAGAGGTTGAACTACACTCAGTTTTTGTTTGACACATTCAGTATCTCTCTGTTAAATAAAAAGAATAAATGTAACATCTGAACACAGAAAGAAAAATATCACAGCTCTTATCTAAGAAAGTATGGAAACTTTCTCAATGCTTAAAATGTCTAAAAAAAAAAAAACTGAAGTTGTGAATCATATCAGTTTATTTTGCCAAAACATTATAACAAACAGATCTGTCTGCAAAATAAGGACACTTAGTTAAATAAAAAAACAACTTTAAATATAATGAGAATCAAACATTTTTTACCCTAAACAGGATTGAATTGAATTATGGACCTGAATGTATTAATGTACAAATTAATAGCTGTAGAGAGAAAACTGAATAACTGATGATTCTGATCAGGTTGTCATACAGAGAATGTTTTACTTTATGTGTTTTTATCTGGTGCTTGTGTTTCTTCTCATGCCGCCCTGGGCTACTGCCCATCTTATAAAACCCCACTGGGTTCTCTGGTTCCACAAAATAACTATTTAAAGCACCAAAAGGAACTTTATTCTTGAAAAAAATACAATTGTCAAGCTCTATAAATATATAAAAACATTTTGTATTGTAAAATTAAACAATCACAGCTTTGTTTTATTTTCATGTTGAAGAAAAGCATCAAACTTTTACAAAAGGGGTAGAAAAGAAATGTTCTTCCCTTTAGCACTTTAGCTTGTGTTTGGTAAATAATAGTCCTTCATTGAACTTTAAAGCTGCTGACAAATTAGTTTTTTTAAGTTAAGCACAAAACAACATGGTGTCAAAGTATTTAAACACAGCCAAAACCATATCTCAGTAGACCACAATTTGAGTTAAATTACAAAAAAATAAAAATATTTATTTCTAATTCTACTTCATCAGTGGGAGATATGGTCAGGATTGTAAAAAAGTGCAACCTCTTTTCATTCTGGGTTTTTAATGGATAAACTACATTGTTAAAGATAAAGCTCCAGTAAAAAATGAGGAGTTCTGAAAACTTTTACTGTTGATATCTGCTCAAACTCTATGAGAAACTGTTTTAAAGCAAATGTTCTCAGACGTTTTGATAGTTTTAAAACTACCTGTAGCTCAGCCAGCTGTGCTGCACTGCTAATGCTAACTGGTACATAAACAGAAATAAGTAATGTATATTGTTGTTTTTATCCATCTTTATTACAAAGTTTACAACATTTGTATTAGCCTCACCTAGAACAACATCTTCTTCGCTGCTGAGTTTCTCTTGGAATAGCTGTGTTTAAGCTAATGCTAATGCTAAAGCATTGTTAGCTGCATTTTTCTTGAAATGATGAATTTCTTGTAACTACATCCAACTATATCCATGTTTAAAACTTGTAGTTGTTGATTTAAAGTTAAAAAAGTTCAAGGTAGGTTAGCTTCTTCTTTATTTAAGCGAAACAGTAGTGCCGCTACCAGCTAATCAAACATGATGCCACCACCATGACTGACGTTTGATAGTGTTGTTTGAAAACCTCGTAGGACTTTTTCTAATTGTTTTTTTGAATTATGTATTCATTTTATTAGGACAGTGTACATTAATTAACTTTACCTCGATTTACAGCAATTTAAATATGCAGCAATTAGCACAGTAGCTAAATTTCATTCTTTGTCCTAATGGCAGGTAATTACCATTAGGTAATTACAAAAAAAAAAACAGATTAAAAATAGTAAAACACAATTGCATAATATCATTGTGATAAAAAAATCTGTGTTTTGAATCAAACTGAAATCTGACATATTTGCATTTCTGTGCGAAGAAACTAGCCAGTCTATTAGAAATCCATAAAAGCTCGAGTATGTTTGGTCAGTTGGCTTTACCACAATATGCGCTGTACAATGGCTGCTGGAAATGCGTTTTTATTCCTTCATTTGAGCTTCTACTGTTTCTAAAAACAGCTCAAGTGCGTAAAAAAAAGCATTTTTTTGGCAATAAGTTTATATTTTTTGGTGTCTGGAAAATGAGACGTTTCAAAAACCTTACAAATGTAAAGTCACAATTTAGAAGCCACTGCCTATTTCCCAGCAACCTCAGTGAAGCCCATATCGTTACCTAGCAACCCAAATGGACGTACGTATTTGTCAGCTGGTTTTATTGCTGTATGTACAATGGCTGCTGAAATAAAACAAATGTCTTATTGGTGACTTACTATCCAGAAACCACTTGTTGCCTTTTTGTTGGTTAAGCAGGAGGCTGCACTTAATGCTTTTCAAAGCTGTACGGTTGTATAATTGCACATCTGTTTGCAGCCATCTTCACATGCGATTGTAAACGTTGGGCTGGCAGATTTGACCAGACTAAAATCTCAATATCTAACAATGATTTTTGCAAAAAAAAAAAAAAAAAAAAAGTGTAGTGAACATGTTTGGACCAATCCAAACCTGTTCATTGAAGCATAATAGGTCACCTTCAAACATATCTCAGTGTCATGACAGATTTACGTTCTCATATTCCCCGTGGTCCGAGTCCTCCAGCTCGATGCCCGGCACCAGGCTGTAGTACTCAGTGGACTGAGTCAGATAGACCTTCTCCCTATCCGCCGAGTCTTTCATCACTTCTGTCACGCTGACCGTGTCCAGCTCCGTCTTGCTGGCCCGGTCGGGCTCCTGGGGGTCCTGCCTCCCCTCCGAGGAGCCGGGAAGAGACTCTGCTGAGCTCAGCTTGATTTCCACATCCTCGTAGATGTCCCTGGTGCTGCCCAGGAGACCCGAGGCCGGGCGGAGCAGCAGCTGGTTCTTCAGGATCCCCTCCGTCCTGCAGTCGGCAGCTCTGCTCGGCTCGGCGCCTGGATCCTGCTGCTTGTTGTGGTGTTTGTTGTTGCTGCAGCCAAAGTTGGGGGCCCTCTTTTTGGAGGAGCTGAAAGTGAGAGTTTCCTTTTTCTTCCTCTTCCTCCCACAGCACCAGCAGAGCAGCAAGGCGGAAAGGATGAGGAGAGGCAGGACGATGAAGAGCGCCGTAAGGCTGGCCAGGCGGCAGACGTCGCTGATGCTTAGCGACCACACAGTTCTGCCGGCGAGGTGTCGAGGAAAGAAGCACGTCAGGTTCCCGACGAGATCCTCCAGCCGGGCCGTCCTGTTGGCCTGCCTGCCGGCTTCCAACCCTTCCAGGAACAAACAGGAGCATTCCCACTGGTTCCCATCCAGCCCCAGTTTATGAAGACTGGGAATCTGGAATAAATCACCTGGGAGGGAGCGCAGCTGGTTCCCCTGCAGGTCCAGCCTCTGGAGGCGATCAGAGTCCTGAAGGAAGCCTTTGGGAATCTCCTGGAGTTGGTTCTGACTCAGGTCCAGCTCGGTCAGACTGGGCTGGCCCGCCAGGAAGTGCTCTGGCAACTCTCTCAGTTTGTTCCCATCAAGGAAAACTCTCCGCAGTGAAGAAGCTTGCTTTCCGCTGACGTTAATAAGGCTGATGTTGCAGTTGGAGAGATCCAGAGTCTGTACGTTGGTGCCGTTGGTAAACACAGACCAGTGTACCTGACTGAAGGCAGAGCCAGAGAAGTTCAAGCAGCAGGCATCAGCGGGAACCTCAGAGGGAAACTGGGACAAGACGGTAGCTGCTGGACAATTGCATCCATGAACTGGACCGGTCTTCAACAGTAAGGCCAACATCAGGAGATTCCAGCGGAGAACCATCTCTGCAACAAAAATCACACGGAAAATGAATTAATCACTGCAAAAACCATATCAACTATTTTGGGTTTCTAGTGCAAATATTGTAGTACTAAGCCTGCTAGTTAGATGTCAGTTGAAGTTGCAGTATGTAACTTTTATAATTTGTTAAAACTGTCAGCATGTCGTGATAGTATATAATCTGTATTGATCTCCTCCACCTCCTTCCTGAGCTACTATTCCCAACTGAAGAAATGTAACGCTTCTGCTCAAAAACAACCAATCAGAGCCAAGAGGAGGGTCTTAACACTGTCAACCAACGCTGCTCAGTGTGCAAATGGCTAATAAACAATTTACAGTTCCAGGAAAACCAGTCAGCTGTGGCCATGCTAACTAGTGTTAGCATTCGTGGTGAACCAGCTAAACCTTAGCAGAGAGCAAGACCCTCCTCTTGATGCTGATTGGTTGGTTCTGACTGTATTTCTGCAGTTAAAACTGTGAGCGCAGAGAGATGGCAGAGGCAAAGTGTCCTACGTATCCTAATAAGAATTAGGATACGACAGATGGCAGTGGTGCAACAATAATGGATTCAAGCAGCCGTTAAAATCTAAAGAAAAAGAAGAAAGCAGAGGAGTATGATTTTTTTATGTCACGACATGATTATCAATTTAGCAAATATGTAAAAAACAAAAAAAAAAAAAACATTTTTAGTAAAAGTTACATACTGCAGCTTTAATATTGTATTAGATTAAAATTTGTTCCAAAAGATGAACTAATAATCGCTTAGACCGTTTTTTTCAATGTTGTAGTTTGGCCTCCACCCAACAGAGGGCGCCGCTGGTCATTCTTAAGCGGAGCCAGTTTTAAGAAAAACAAAGATGGCGGCGGGATCACCGAAGTGGGAAGAGAAACGGCCCAAACAAAATTTGGTGAGGACGCAAATTGCTTTTTATTCTGTTATGTTTAAAAATATAACAGCAGTTTCTGTCCAGTTCGTTGACACGGAGCGACAAGTGAAGTCACTCCGTGTCTCTGATCATGGGGGAATAAGTAAGTGGTTTACATATTTTAATCTTTCTTTATGTGTTGAGAAGCCTGACAGCTTCCCGTTTTCTTATATTTCATAAATATGTCGAATCTCTTGCTACAAGAGAAGACTATTTTTTTCTTTGTTTAAGGAAATCGACCGCTTGCCAATTAATCGCTAGTCCATCGACAAAATCAGTCAACGTGAGATTAACTTATTAATTGATAACTTGCATCTCAATTTACTATACTCGAAGACAAAACTAACTTTGAAGTAACTTTTCAGCAAGCTATAGGAGTTTGTTTTAAATGAATAATTCCCTAATTATGAAGGTACAAGTTTCATTCTATTTTTTCACTTATAACTTGGGAAATAGTCTGCCAGTGAAACCAGTACGTTTTAAAATCAAGCTCCTATATCTTGCTAAAAAGTTACTTCAGAGTTAGTTTCGTCTTATTTCAAGGGTACTCAGATATTTGCACTGGAAACTAGACCAAAAATATTTGGTAAGTCATTGTGTTTTATCCCTCTGCTTCCTCCTCCTCCTCCAGCCTACCTTCCTCCACCCAAGATGGCGGCTGATATACTGGTAGACTCAGCAGCTTCTCTGAGGACTCCTGTTTGTTTTGAGGGTTGTAAAAGTTGGCATGGCGACTGGGATCACTGGGGAGCGGCTGCAGAAGAGGAAACAGATGCTCGGGTGAAGGTTTTGCTTGTATTAGTAGATCAGAACTATATTAACAACACAGTTCAACTGCCTTGTCTTGGCAGTTTTTACTTTTAAGATGAGAGGTTCTTAAGACACCTAAGTCTGCTGTAAACGTACAAATTCAAACTTTGCACGTTTTGTGCTTCCGTTTGGGTTTCTACTGCTTCTAAAAACAGAAAAAGTGTTAAAAAAAAAAAAACACCCAGCTTTTTTTTGGTGTCTGGAAAATGAGCGGTTTCAAAAACCAACAGAATGTAACATCACAAATCAGCAGGGACTGCATTGTTACCTAGCAACCCCAGCGAAGCCCAGCCCGTCACCTAGCAACCCACGCTGAGCTCCAGGGCATCAGCTTGCTTTACTGTACACACTGTACAATGGCTGCTGGAAAAGACAGGTGTTTTGTTGTTGACTTGCCATCCAGAAATTACTTGCTGCATTCTTGTTGGATGTACATTTATATAATTGCGCATCTATTTGCAGACATTTTCACATCCTATTTTCACTGCCTGCTTTCATGAAGCCTCTTTTTCAACTCCTCTGGGATTTAGGGTCATAGTTTGGATATTATTTTAGCTCTGCAATAAAAACAATATCTTGTCAGCACAAAAATGTGGACAAAAGCCTTGAAAACAATTGAAAGAGAGCTATGCTATCTCTAGCATAGCTCTCTTTGTGCTAAGTCTCTTCTAGGTTCTTTAATGATGTTTTAAAGAACAGCTAAACTCTGGCCAACAAAATCTTCATCCATATGTCACTTTTATGTCTCTTTTTGTCCTTATTTTAGCTCCTTTCTGCAGATACAGTGCATGAAGACAGATTAGCATAGCTTAACCTCTGCCTTTTCGTCTGCTAACCATAGCCCTAATCTCTCTAACATCCAGATACGTGCGTCTTCGGCTGATAAATCACATGTTTGCCGGGTCGGCCGGTTCAGCTTGCATGTCGGCCACAGCTGGACCAATAAATCCCAGACCCCCTGCAGATGTAGTCAGCAAATAATTAACAAGAGATTGCAGCAAGAAACGTCAATTTAGGTTTTTTCAGCAACAGTCTGCCACAGAAAGCACGTAAAGTTTCTCTACATAGCCCCTCACTTCCTGCCTTTGTTAAAGAGCCTCGCTGAACCTGCTGATATTCTCAGAAACGGCCTATTTTTGCCTTTTTTATGTGGTATCTCTTGGGTTTGCATTGAATTAAGAAAGTAAAGGTCAGATCGTGGGAAACTGAAGAACTTTACAGCGGCTCTACATCGAAGTTTTGCTTTCTTCAGCAACATGACTGACCTTTAGAGCTACAAAAAAAGCTACAAAAAAACACGCCATTCTTTGTTTACCGATAACTTTAGCCATTATCTTGAAAGGCCTCAGTAAAAATTACATGTGTAAAGATATTATTTAGTCATTTATTTAGCTTCAGAGATTCCCACTGGGTCCTGCTGTAAGTTTAATTCAACTCAAATTAAATTCAAAAGTAGTTGTTTAAACTGAAATTATTCAAGATTCTTTAAAGAGTTGTTGTAGATGGTGATGGCTGGGGGTGGAAAGCATCTCCTGTAGCAGTCTGGATTACAGCGAATTTGACAAAGCCTCTGACTGAAGACACTGATGTTATAATAAGTGCAGTAATTTCAGATTTAGTATGGGAATATTGGCGTCTACTTCCGACTCCTCCTTTTTTGGTCTGCTAGTAATAAAAATTGCTAATTTTTGCAAGAACAATTCATTTCTATGTAAATTTTTTAATTGAAAGTGCTTTCTAAAGGAGCACACTGCAAAAACGCAAAGCCCTACCAAGTATTTTTGGTCTATTTCTTAGTGAAAAAATATCTTGGTACACTTAAAATTAGAACAAACTAACTTATAAGTAACTTTTCATCAATAAATATTAGCTTGTTTTAAGTCAATAATTTCTTAATATTATGAAAAAGTTCAGTGGCAAATTATTTAACTTTTTGCCATTTTTTTTTCCATGTTATAAGTCAAATAATCTGCCAGTGGAACTTGTTTGACTTTGAAATTTTAGAAATTTGCTTTGAATTATACTTTTCTATCAATACTATGTTTGATTAGGGCCCCCAAGAGTGTATGTGTATGTATAAATATATATATGTATAATTCTTTTCAGTATGCTGCTACTTTAAGGTTAACATTAATTACCATAATATTTGTACAATGTAAGCTAATTAGAAATAATGCTAACGGTAGCATAATTAGCATGACTTCTGTTATCATTTAGCTCTTGGATTTGCTCAGGAATGATGAAGCATTTATTGTTGACATGTTGGTATATGGGGGCCCCAAGTGAAAATCTGCTCAGGGCCCCAAAAAGGTTTTGACCGGCCCTGTCATTTAGCCTCCGTTTCAAGGATTTCTTACTGCTGCAGGTCAGGAAGTTTTCAGGCCTGAGTTGGTGAGTAAAACTGAAAAACGTAGTGCTGATCCCCTGTAGTTAATTCTTTAAGAAACAGAATATGATCGTCTTGGTCATTATTTGAGAAACTGAATGTTCTCTGTGTTCAGTTACAGGAGGCCATCTTGCATCATCACTGTTCAAACAAACAGCCTTTCCTGCTTCCTGTTTGCTTCACACATGAGTTATTCAGAGTGGCCGGCCTTGTTTATGTTCCCCACAGTCAGGCTGAGGCTCTGCACCTCGGGTCACCAGTAATTAGTTTATTTATGTCTCCAAATCATCGGCTTCTTCCAAGTGTTTTCATCAGACTGTCTCCCAAAGCAGAAATAACATTTAAGGTGACAGGAAATGGGTGTAATCATGTTATTTATTTGTTATTCTTTTCATTTTAGTGTTAAAAATACCACAGTTTGAACCCAAATTATTATTTTGGTGAATCTGATGTTATTTGAAAATATTAAATCATATTTTCCAATCACTATTGTACGGAAAAGGTGACTTTAATCTCTGAATTTAAACTTTTTCTCAGAATTGCGGCTTGGATTTCCAATTTCAGACTTTAATCACAGAATTTTGACTTTTTTTCCCCTCAAAATTCAAATATTAATCTAAGAATTCTGACTATAATCTTAGTTTTGACTTTAATCTCAAAATTCAGAATTTATTGTAAGAATTAAGATTTTTTTTCTCAGAATCCTGTCTTTGATTTCTAATTATGATTTTTTTTCCCTCTCAGAATCAGTATTGTTGAAATCGTCTATGTCCTATCAGACAAATATAGTCTTAAAAATCATTAAATTTATATTTGGTGTATATATATATATACATATATATATATATATATATAAAACATAGTGCATAGGCATGCTGCAATAAATCAATTAACTGGATAATAATTTAAAACTCAATAAGTCCCATTTGCATGATTTATAGACTTTCTATCAAAAACTGAGTGATAAAAGTCTTGCCCTTTTTTAAAGAGGCTTCAAAGTTCATTTTATTGGTTCTTTCTTTTGTTTTATTTATTTATTTTGGATATTTAAAATGTCTTCCAGTTCCAGCGTTGAATGTTCATTAGGGTTTAAAGTTCATTGGTCTTTGAGAAAGCGTTTACCACCATGTTACTTGAAAATGGTCTCAAAACAACAATATTATGGATTATCCTGCTCCTACTGGCGCTTTTAACATGAGTTTCATGACAGCTTGAGATTTGGTTTGGGGTTTTTTTGGAGTTTGGTGGGTTTAACTTCCTGTTAGGAAACCATCAGTCAGATCTGGCAACCCTGACCAGCAGCAGATCATCGTCATCATCAGCCAACAGTTACTACTTACTCCATCTTCCTCCCACTGTGTTTGTAACTGGATGAACATTTATCTGCTTTTATTCAAATTCAGGACCGATCTTTTTCCGCAGCACATTTTGGAGGATTTGAATTTCACCCGGTGGTTCTCCGTGTTCCTGCATGTCTTTTTCCTCTGCGGTTATTTGCATGCCATTAGGTTTTATTTTCAGCTGATAATAATCAGACAGACGGATACGGAACAGGAAAAGTGTTGGCGTCCAAGTTGGTTATTTGCTTAAATTTGAAAGTTTTGATTCAACTGGGAAAATATAAAATCTCACCAAGTATTTCTGTCTACTTCCTAATGCAAATATGCAACTACACATAAAACAAAACTACATTACAAGTAACTTTACAGTAAGATATAGGAGCTTTTTTTGAAAAGTAATAAATCACGCAAATGGAAATTATTGAACTCGCTTTAATTTACCTCGAGATTAATTGATTTATTGCGACAGACTTCCTTATTTCAAGCGCACCAAGATATTTGCTCTGGAAACTAGAGAAAAATAGTTGGTAATATTTTGTGCTTTTGCAGAGAATCGTTCACAGCTCCGTCTGAGCGACTCTTAAAACGGTTCCAAAGTCTTTGCATTCTTCAGTGAAGATAACCGAGACGTCAAACTCTGTCCGAGTCGGATAAGTGGAGGAAAGGCTGCAGCTGTATCAAACATTCGGCGTAAACACAGAAAACGACGGGCTGATCCACAGGCTGACCTTCTGGATGTCTGAGAGAGAGAACGAGGATTTAAATCGGGATGATCTCACCCTCTAACAATGTGAGCCGCTGCTTCCTCTTTGGCAGCCGAACGGCTTCTGAATAACGGATCCATGCATCCTTTCATCGGGACGAGTCTGGAAAAATCCAAGGCACGTCTCCTGTGCTTCGAATGTCCAAAAGGTTTGAATTTCAAGGCAAAAAGATACATTTTAAGTTGGGAGGAATGGGAGTAAACTTTACTGTAACTGGGCCAGTGGCAAAACAAGTGGGTCTGCATGATATGCGATGGTGTATTAGGGATATTATAGGGAAGAAAAAAAGAAAATTTCTGACAAAATTTTTGAGATTAATCTCAGAAATGTTCTTGGAAAAAAGATTTTAAAAATTCTGCAATTGAAAAGTCAAACATTTCCTAGAACAAATTTCAGAAAAATTGAGATTAATCAGAAATTTTCTTAAAAAACAAAAACAAAAAAAAAAAACATTTTTGAGTTTAAATTTTTTTAAATATTTCACTTTTGAAGCTCAAAGTTTCCGAAAGTCAAAAATGCCCAACTTTAAAATTCTGAAATTTTCATGTTTTTTGTAGCAAATTTTTGAGATTAATCTAACAATAAATAAATAAAATGACGCCATGTTACGGCACCCGTAAAATGAGTAAATTTAAGCCAAAATAAATCTCAGAAATTTTCTAGAAATTACAAAGATTTCTTAGTTTGAAAAGTCAAAACGTTTGAGGTAAATCTAAAAAAATTTTCTAGAATATACCTGAAATTTTATTTGATTTTCAAATATAAAACAATTTTGGCTTTTGAGACTAGGAATATTACAGACTTTTGAAAATTTTCAAATTCGCATTGTTTGGCTATAATTTACTCCGTTTTCCCCCCTTTCTATAATGACCTTTGATAGGGGCGCTGTGCTAGAGGGGGCGCCAATATGAAGTGTAACATTTATTTCTAGTCAGCATTTTCGTGTTTATCAACAGTTTTTTTATGTGTAAATGATGTAATCTATGAGAAAGCCACGCCTATAAAGTTCCCACATTCACCTCAGACACTAGAAAGTTTTGCCCCTCACTGTTAAACTTGAGTCCTAATTACCCATTTACACCTCCCTGCCTCCTAAGATTTGATTTCAGTTCTTTAGTTAACATTTTCCTGTAAGAGGTTTTAATGTATCGAATTCAATCCATTTATTAGAGCTAAACTGGTGTGACAGGTGCAAAAATCCTCTTAAAATGTTTATTTATGGCGGTCAGTGTGAATAAAAGGTGAGACGTTTTCTTACCTGCTGCCTCCATCAGGTCGCAGCCTCTCTGAAACGGTAATGATGGCGGGTTCAATCACACCGTCTGTCTCCTCTCTGCATCCCATCGACTCCTCGGTCTGCCGCTCCGTGGGTGTGTCTCCTCCGAGCGGAAACTCGGCCTCCTTTTCTGAGTGGGACTGTGTGCAGAGGCGGGTTATTTATCTGGGAGGGAGCGTTGATAAGGTTTATCCGCTAAAAGAGCCGCTACGTCGCTTTTTAACTTATTCTGCTCGACTGGCTTAATTCTGGAAGAGCTCCGGGCAAAGTTTACGCAAAGTCAACGGCAGCCTAGTGGTGACGAAGCGCCACCTGGTGGACGGAAATGCAACTACAACTGTTTAAATACAAAATCCTACAAAGCATTTTTGTTCAGTTTCTAGTGCAAATGTCTTAATACACATGAAACAAGACAAAACTAACTTACAAGTCACAATTCTATGATGGCCTAATTGGGCCATAAATAGGGGAAAAAAATTTAGGTGGAAATGCACTTTTTTATTTTTTATGATTTCAAGACTTGTACATTTCAGTAAGATTTAGGAGTTTGTTTTAAGTCAATAATTTCTTAATATTGTTTAAAAAAGTGACTCGTTCCACTGGCAGACTTTTTCACTCATAAAATGCAAAAAATGTCTTTTGTGCTGACCAAACAAAAAACGATGGTCCTAGTATAAACGCTTGGAGAACATCTTTTGCCATATTAGAGGTGTAAAAAAGCACTGGCTCTGATGCAGAGCCTTGAGGGACACCTTTTGCCTTATTCTGACAACAGGGAGAAAATCACTGAGTTGAACACTTTGCTTATGGCCAGAAATATAATTCAAAACGTCGAAAATTTGCTAGAAAAAACAGAAATTTTTAAATTATTAGAAAAAATGTCAAAATTTCTGAGTTTGAAAAGTTGCAAATTTGCGAGAAACAAATGTAGAATATTTTTTAGGTTAATCTAGTAAATTCTTGAACAAAATTTTTCAACTTTTGAAATTAAATGTTTTAATTTTTGAAACTCAGAAATTTTCAAGTTGTTTCTAAAGTTTATGAGCTTAACCTCAAAACTTTTTTTTTTCCTAGCAAATTTATGATTTTTTCAAACTCAGAAATTTCCACAAAAAAAGGCGCCTTCCATTCGAAGGCGAATCAAATGGAAATTTACAGCTAATCAACGGTTCGGAGAAGGAATCGATGCCCATATTTGGACACAAAGGCTCAGCCGTCTCTGGCTTTTAAACGTTTCAGCCACCAGATGGCGCCATCCGCTCACTAAACTCATTTGATCAAAATGTTTTATACATTAAAGTATTCAACCTGGCAGATGTGGTACTGATTGTGACAAAATCCATAAAAATCAACAAATACAGTTTTTATTTATTTGTAAAAGGCAAAAGAATGTTTATACAGTCTATACAACGATCAGTGATAATGAGACATTTCTGATCTGCTACAAAATTAGTGTAAACATTTCCTGGTTGTCAGTTTCATAGAGTCTTTATATAAATGTAAAGAGTCCAGAGTTTACTGTAAACAGCTCCCACCTTTAACTGACTGTATATAAAACACATTAAAAGTAGCCTACTAAGACAACGAGGAGACATACAACTTTAGAAATAAAGTTTTCTTTAGAGTAAGTTTGTTTTGTTCTCTAACTGCACATTTTCTTTCCTTACAGTTTGAAGAAAATGTTTATACATTCACTCAGACACTAGAGGGCAGCGATGACTCCTGGTCCAGTTTCAGTTCTGGAAACAAGCAGGTCAGTGTTTTAATACATATAAAACGTTACAACATGGATGCTGAATGTACGGGGGGCCAGCGTAGATAGAAAGTAAAAAAGGAGTAAAGTTCCACCAAAAAATATTGGACATTTTCTAGAAAAAACATGGAAATTCCTGGTTTTCAAAAGTTTAAAATTAGCTAGAAAAAAAACATAGAGATTTAGGTATTAATATAAAAAAAATGTTTTATAAAAAACCCCCAAAAAATTCAGTTTGAAAATTCAATAATTTTCTGGAATAAAATGCTAAACTTTTGAGATGTATCTCAGAAATTTTTGAGAACAAACTGGGAAATTTATGAGTGAAAATTCAAAAATTTGCTGGAGAAACTCAGAAATTTCTACGTTAATCTTAGAACATTTCTAGAAAACACAAATTTTTAGATTAATCTCAAAGATTTTATAAAAAAAACCATTAACATTTATGAGTTAATGTTTAAGTCAAAAATATGTTATAAAAACCTCTGAAATTTTTACACAAAAAAAAAACCTTGGAAATTTGAGTTGGAACATTTTCAACTTTTCAAACTGAAAAAAAAAACTTTTTGTAGAAAATTTATTAAATTAATCTCAAATATTGTTTGTTAAAATTTTCTTGCAAATTTTTAACTTTTCAAATTTAATTTTTAAGAAAAAAAAGGAAATTTATGAGTTTGTTTTTCCTTTGTTTTTTGGTAGATATTTCATCCTTTTTTTACTATCTAGAAGAGTCATAATACAACTTTGTAGAAATGTAATTTTAAATGTATAAGGGTTTAAATCCAATTGAACTTCTCTGAAAACACTTAAAACGGATAAATCCAACCAACAAGAGACTGAAAGATCTGCAACTTGTTGGGTGTTTGAGTGTCTTTTCCTTTGGTTCTGCAAAACATTTAACATGATGCTGCGTTTGGCTTTCATCTCAAATTTCACTGCTCTTCTTGACATCAGCAACATTTTGGATCAGCTCTATTTTCTTATCTTTGGGACTCCGACATGTCAGATCTGGACTCGATCATTTCTAATGCAGAGTCTTTAAATCACAGCTTGTTATCTGTGATATGTTTATTTTCCCTGTAAAAAAATCCCCCAAAGTTGGATTAATAATTCTCTGGCATTTATTTTTGGAAAACGTTAAAGAAGCACAGATCCAATTTAAAACCGCCTTGAAAAGAAGTGGTCCATTTTAATTTTTGCATGAGTCTGTCATTATCTGTAATTTCTGTCTGGTTCGATGCGGTTAAGTAAAAATAATAATCATTTTCCAGACGTATTGAGGTTTTCTATCGTATTCTGTCTTTTCACAGACTTTTCAAAGCTCTATAGGAATCCTGAAAAAGCCAAAATAAACGTGGCAAGTTTGTTTATTCACGTCTGTGTTCCTAATGCTGATCAGGTCTCACCATATTTGGCTTCATTATTATTGCTCTAAAAATATTGAAGCAAGTGTTTATTACTTTGTTTTTAGTTTCCTAGTTTATTCTAGTCTTCAGTTTCTTGTGCTTTTGTATTCATTTCTCTTACATAACTGTTTCTGTGTTTATTTTTAATTTTCACTCAGTATATGTTTGCCTTCTCTCGCAAACCAAGTTTCCTTTAATATTTTTAAATTTTGAATTAGAAAAGGTTGATGGAAATGGCAAAATCTGAAATAACTTCTTCAGTTTTGTAGAAATGCGTTTCTTCTCTCGCTTGCAGTGGTTTGTGGCTTTTTCAAAAGAAAAAACAAACACATGAGCTAAACGCTCCCATCCACTGATGGGTCTGCGCCTTACCAGAGGCACGAAACTGTGACATTTTTTGATTTGATTTTCCGGTTGAGGGGGAAAGTCAACTCTGCTTTCTGTTTATTACAGCCATGCGTAGCGTCAATATCTGACAAGGTTACGCTTTACGTAGCCTTGTAGATTCGCTCCAAACCAGCAGATGAAAACGTGATTAATTCGCTTTTTTAACCACTTCTTTTTGCCAAATCTTAATGGGCCAGTATTATGTGTTTTCCAGGCACATAGTGGCACGATAAACTTTATGGCACAATAAAATAACTCTGTTACCTTCAGTTGGCATTCGGGACAACTGAATGCCTTGAAATTGGGCCTCTGTCTCTTTAAGAAGCTCCTGCTCTTTCTGAAACTCCGCCTTCAGAAAGTCATCACAATAATGGCTCCTCTATTATCCTCTTTAACAACGTTTTACTGAGAAGTGGCTCGTATGATGAGCTCAGCAGATGCGCAGTTCCACCAGGTGTTCGCTAATTGCTGCTGGCTAGTCTGAAGGAGCTCAGAGGGGGAGGAGCTGCGTCTGGAAGGCGGAGCTAGGTCCACCCAGGTGTTTTGGACAGCTGATTGGTTGAAGGATTTCTCAAACATGCCTGAAAGAATTAAAGTGACAGTCTAGGTTTGTTTTTTGTGAGGGAATAAAATTATAACATGATGTAAAGTCAAAAAAGTTGATTTTACAAGATACTGCTCCTTTAAGAAAGATATTTTTGTTTTCACCTCTCTGCCTCTTTCCTGACT
This sequence comes from Girardinus metallicus, assembly GCA_903067095.1. Lineage (NCBI taxonomy): Eukaryota > Metazoa > Chordata > Actinopteri > Cyprinodontiformes > Poeciliidae > Girardinus > Girardinus metallicus. Next base: position 25,835 of record CAEGAE010078445.1, read on the forward strand.
TTTTTTAAAATTGAACTTTGATGGGAAATTTAATATTATTGATTGTGTTTTAAATGGGATGGTCTTTAAAGTTACTTCATTGGGTAAACTGCAAAAACACAACATCGTACCAAGTATGTTTGGTCTAGAATCTAGTGCAAATATCTTGGTACGTTAAAATAAGAAAAAACTAACTTACAAGTAACTTTTCAGAAATACATAGGAGCTTGTTTTAAATAGATAATTCCTTAATATTGATGAAAAAGTTATATTATAAGTGAAATAATCTGCTAGTGCACTAAGAAAAGAAAATGAATTTTTTAAAAATGTAGTTAATTTGTTACATGTAACTAAATTAAATTTGTCAAACTTAAATTATGTTGACAGATTAATAAAGTTAATATATTTACTTGGATAAACTTAATTTGATTACTTGAAACACATTTTTTTAAGTTGGATCAAATGTTTTTGTTTTTCAGTGATGGAACAAAATATGTTCCACGTTAAAATTTCTCATTATAATTAAACTTTTTAATCAATACTAAGGAATTATTGATTTAAAACAAGCTCCTATAGCTTCCTGTAAAGTTACTTGTAAGATAGTTTTGTTTTAATTCATTTGAACTAAGACTTTCGCACTGGAAACTAGTCGTAAAATACTTGTTTTTTGCCGTGTATTTTAGTAATAAATCTCTCTTGTCTCCCTAAATAGTCACTATTTTCTGTTATAATCTGCTGACTGATAGTTATTGACCCCAGCTGGAGAGAAAACTGCACTCCTGCAGTTTGTTGTGCAACCAGAAATATTCACAACAGTTTAAGTTCGGCATCGTTGAGGGAGGCGGAGGACGATTACGGAGCAAGTACTCGCTGCGTCCAGATCACAAACGCTTCTGTCATCTCTGAATACAAAGTTCACTGCTTCTTACATCTGGATGTGGTTACCAGATGTGCCGTTCCGGTCAGTTTGCCTGAAAGTTTCCTTCTCTCTCCAGTTGTGTTTGAGCCATTAAAGAAGAGCGACAATGATAAGTTCCTGCTGGAACTGCAGCACATTGTACAGTAGATTAATGATCCTTCATGCTGCATTTCATTCGGTCTTTACTGACGACGTGTTGGGGTTTTCATCATGAATCCAAGTAGATGGAGTAGATCTGACTGAGGCAGCGGTCCACACCTCCACTCTGAAACAGGAAGCTGTCTTCTGGACACGGAGACGAGGAGTAGTTGTCCTCGGCTTGGCCTTGCATGTCCTGCAGCAAGTCGAACCCTGACAGAAGCAGAACAGAAAACTCAGATTTGTTGTGTTTTCTCTCAATGTGCTTTCACACCCGATATTCCGGTAGACTCAGTTCCTTTGGGGGCCAAAATTGCAACATTTGTTACATTTTCAGCTGCTGCGGTTCGCTTTCACGCTGCACTAAGTCAAACGAGCCAAACTGAGTGAAATAGCTGTTCCCCTCCTCGCCTGTGGGGGCGCTACACCGAGAACAACACAAACCCTCTGAAGAAGACATTAGCGCAACTTCCTGCTTCACAAAAAGTAAACACAATGAAGTTGCGTCAGATTTTAGCGGCTGGAGGATTTCTTCATTGACTGGTTTGGACATCGACTACTAGCCGCTAACGTTAGCGACGCGCTTCGGCAGGCGCCATTACCGTGAGTCATTCTGTCACGTCCGCATACCGGACTGCTCCAATACGAGCAGGAATCTGTCACAAAAATAGTCGTAGAGCCCTTATTTTTATCCAATTGCCATAAACTGGCTTAAATCATAGCTGATGTTTTAATGTGTAAAGTGTGCATTATTCTCCCTGGATATAAACAGTTTGGTTCCTGTCAATATGCAAGAGAGGACTAAGCAAATTTCTCCTTTATGTTGGCCAATAACTTTAATATCACATAATTCCTGCTGTTAGAATTAGCTTGATAAAATTTGACATAACTAGACTTTATGAAATGTTTCATCCTTTTGGATGATTGTTATGAATATGGCCACATACTACAAACAGACGATCGATTATGTTTATTGACGGTTTAATAATTACAGCGACTGCAGTGCGCCACAGCAAAGGGGAAAATAAACTGATATTTTAGCAATGGTTAAAATACCTTAAACCACTTATATTCTGCTTTTCCTCGCTCCGTGTCTCGGCTTTATTCTACACGCTGTTGCCGTAGCAACTTGCACAACACCTCTGGAAGAGATATTTTAAATATCGAAAATAAATAAAACAAAAAAGGGTCTAGTTGAGACCAAAGTACCAGATTTTAGACTTCTGTCATCCAGTTTTGTTAGAAAAAGAGAGAAAAGGAAAAAAAGATAAATCATGCAAATTGAAATTATTGAGGTTGCTCCAATTTACCATGCGATTAACTGATTTATTACTAATTGCAACAGGCTTAAGTCCATAACATGCTGCTATGAACTAGGTAATCCTCTGTGGAGAGTCGTTAGTTTAGTTTAATCTGCCACAGCCCTGATTGCTAAAAACAAAAAGCTGTACAGTTCTCAGATTATTTGGCGTCTTGCCTGCAGTGTGAGAGGCTGATGGGTTCGTGAAGTAGCCGGCAGATTCAAAGCCTCCGTTGTTGATCGGTGGAACCGGTTTTCCCTCTTGATAGACACAATCTAGGAGGACCAGAGCAGCAAACCACAGTGTTACTCCGGAGCTGAACATACTGCGCGAAGGTGAGGAAGTTACCGCAGTGAAGTTAGTTTCAAGTTGGATATTCGATATTCGCGCTCCGCGGAGAGAGCGGCGTTTAGCTCACAGCTGATCCGATTTATGAACACTAATGTCGGCCAGCCGTTCACCGCCGCTCCCTACCCAAGCGCTCGGTGGTTGACTTGGGGACCGTCAACAAATTTCCGAAACAAACACTGCTGACAGA
>CAEGAE010078446.1:0-17857 GCA_903067095.1 Girardinus metallicus
ATACCAACAAGATTTACAAAGACCACAAGTTCATCAGACACTGTTTGGCCCATCCAGTATAATGATAACATAGGAAAGGATTATTGCCTTGCTCTCTCTGAAATTATGTCAACATCTCAATTTGGTTTTACAATTTGCAATTGTGTTATTTGAGCAGTTCAACATTTACTCTTATTTTGTTCTTCTCAGGATAGCTCGATGTTTGAAAATTATTCTACCTATAATCTTCCAGCACTTATTTTCAGCACTTTTCATGTTTCTTGAAAATTAGTTCAGATAAATTTAAATCTAGTAGTTTCTCAAATCAACTTCCTTTTATTTCCCCAATAGAATCAACCCCTCCAACAACTGCCACAGTCTTCACCACAGGTATGAGGTGAATATGCCAGAATAGCAGCAGAGACCCAGAACATTGTGATGGCTTCATGTTTTTTTGTTTAGGTACCACAGAGCCGACAAAGAGTAAGACCACGTCTACACCAGGTAGGAAAATATATTATTGTATTAATCAGAAATAAAATTCAGATTATATTCTGAAAATATGTATAAAAACATGCTTTTTATGTCGTTTGATTTGTTTCTCTGTTGCATTTTACTCTGACAAAAAGGTCTGAATTGCCTCCTCTCCTGCTACAAAATAAAGAGTAACATAAAGTGTGGAGAGGAAGGAAGTCAATATATGACTGTGGTTTTTTATTTAGTCCCCAATACACTAATGTCCCTAAATAAAATATGATGTAACCAGTAGCCTTGGTTACACTAATTAGATGCCACAGTGCAATTTACGGTTTGCAGTTTACTACAAACCAAGTAGGGAATATGACACCATGCTATGGTCAGGCGCCATATTGTTTTCTAATGATGCACTGGGACAAAACTGGAGCTAACTGGTCCCTTGGACAAATTTACTTTCATACCTTCACAATTTTACTTTACATAATCTCTTCACAGAAGCTTTCCATTCAATGTGATTGCGTTTGAGCTGTTTAACGATGAAGAATAAATGAAAATTTCAGTGTTCGAACATGCAAAGCTAGTAGAAACACGCCAAAAGTCTCGTAGCTGAAATTGCATCAAAATATGGAAATACTCAAGGCAACACATTTTGCACTAAAACACAAAACTCGTCTCCTTCCGGGACGCTATGATGCCTGGACATTCATATGCTGTTTATTATTTCTTAAACAAATGAATGTGGCACCTTCTGCTCTGAAACTGTAATAAAGACTGAATAAGACTTGCAGCGGTCCATGATTCTCTTTGAATGAAACCTTTGAATTTGATGAAGGTAATTAAAAACATTTTATTTTATTCTGAGATTTAGTCAGAATGATATAAATATTAACTTAGCTATTAACTTATCAGAAATAAGTCCGATGTTCTCAACAAAAACTGAAAAAGTATAGTGTGATTTAATGTAAGAAAGTACAAATTGTTTATATTCTTAAGTACTTTAATTATTTTAAGTAGGACATTTGGTGCACCAAATAACTTTGTTTTTTTCCCCTAAAGTTGCAAAAAGAAAAGAAATATCTGTCCATAAAATGTCTGCATGACAAACATTATGTATATTTCACATTTATTTCATTTCATGTTTGTTTTAGCTTCTTCAAGTGTTACTTCCACATCTCAAAGAACAACAAATGTGAATGCTACAATCGACAGTATAGGTGAGACTCCGATTTTACTGTCGGTGTTTTAAATGTCTGTTATTTAACTTTTTTATATTTTAAAAAACAGCTGTCTAATATTGTCCGTACTGCAGCAATGTTTAAACTAAAGTGGTTAGTGTTTAGCTCAACTCTAACCACTAGATTCCAAAGACGAATCTTGAAGTTTCTACATGTTTCCGCTGTATTCATCACTATGCATTAAAGTCCAAACAACACTGTGTTTTTCAAATTATACCATCAATTAAAATCCATCCATAATTTGCTCGTGAAATTCATAAAAATCCTAATAATTCAATTTTAGATGACAGATTTTTGAGATATGAAGGCGGAATGCATCTATGTAGTTGAGTGTTGCAACAGCACAGTGGTTCTTGTGAGAAAGCCGAAGTGAAACTTGTTTATGACCTTTAAAACAGATACAAGGACGTTGATAATTGCAGCAACGGTGGGTGGAGTTATTGTGGTCGTCACTCTGGTGGTGGCAGCGTGTCTCATAGCCAAAAGAAGAACTGGTGAGAAACGAACTACCACGAGTTTATAATAAAACTTTCATGAAAATCTGAACACTTACAGCTGCCATGACCGTTTGAAAGTAGGATGTGGATAGTGTGCAGAAGTTATTTTTAAATGTCATTTAACTATTTATAGCAGAGGCATTTTAGGCTTCTGGTTTTATGCAGTGAATACAAAGATTTTGAGATGCATGGCAGCATATAAACATAAGTATAAGCCACGAGTCACAGAGTGTAAATTGCTAATAAGTACAACAAAATAATCTGATTAAATCTGCTTTCTGTGTCTCAGGAAAAGGATTGCACAACAGGTAAGACTTTCTTGTTCTCATCAGGTTCTCATAAATGAACGCTCATCGACAGCTGGGCATGAATTTGTTAAATGGTGAAAAAATTTCATGCAAGTTGTTTAAATGAAACTTTAAATGTTGCATTTAAATGATTAACATACAGACACTTTGGGGGCCAGTGGGAGTAAAGGGTCTCTTGTGTAACTCATGGAACCACCAGCTGCTTTAGTAGTGTGAGATTAATTCAACACACCCATTTCAAACCAGTAGCCATCTGGTGCCTGATGTTAATGTCCACCTGGGAAAAGAACCAACTCAACACTGGATTCAGCCTTAAATTGAACTTTGAGTCAAATATGAAACTTGCGTTACTCTTTTTCCTCTTTTTACACACTGAGCACCATGTGTTTGTCTTGACTACATCGTTATGTCCTTTTTCCTCACACATCCTTTTTCTGTTTTTTTTTTTTTTTTTTATCTTTTTACCTATGATGTAATTTAGTAACATATATTATAGGCAAAATATGTTTTTATTAAGCAGGAGATCCTATTTGTATGAAAATCACAATAGTAATCATTTCTGTTAATAAAATTTTTTTACCTTAATGGTGATTATAATGTCATTTAATGATAGTTCAGAGAAAAAATAAAGTTATTAGTTTATCTGCCTTTGGGTCTTCACAATATTGCTTCAAGTCTTGAAGATTTACTAGGTTTTATTTATGGATGTCATTTTTCTTCTCTTTAAATTTGTAAAAGATTTTATCTTTAATTCAAATTTAATCTCAGAAATCAGAATGTTTTTTTCTTTGTTTATGCTGAAATGGTTGCTTAGTGGGAATATACTTTTGTTTACATCGTATTTTGTTTTGCTGCTGAATGTAATGCACACACTGACTAAATAAATCTGTTTTTGTTCATCTTTCCACAGAAAACAAGCCAACCGTAAAGGTAATAATATATTTGTAGGCTACTGAAACACCAACGTTTGTTGTTCTTAGATGATAAATTGTATTTAATTTATGTTGCAGATCAGAATATGTGGATGAAAATCACTGATAACACAGAGATGGTGAATAAAATATATTTTATGATGTGTATTATCTTGCTTGCATTTTTTTCTCTTCATTTTTCCTTTTCCTCGTATTTAAAGTTACCACTAGATAAAGATGCCGTCTACAGTAACATCACATCTGCACCTGCTGCTGATTGTCCTACAGGTGAGTTTATTTATTTCTACGCCCACTTCAAATTTATCAAAAAATACATGAACAAAAAAATGATTCCTAAATGGGAAATAAACTCTGTGACTTGTTTTTTAAAGTATATGTAAATGTTAAACAGAAATGTTTGTGACTTTTCTTTTAAGCCTTTTGAGACACATACAATAAACATGTGATCATTATTTTTATTGCTTAGTGATATTTTAAAAATATTTAATACATTCATCCAATGACTGATCTTGAAGTAAATATATATAATTTATATTGCCTAAATTTGCAGAAATAATGGATTCACACAAAAAATAAGCAGTCAAATCGAATATTGACTCATGTTGGTTATTCTTCCTTATTTTTCAGGTCCTGGAAAATCTGCCACCGGAAAACCACAAACTGAAGATGTATGAGACAATTTTCTCCAGAAGGGAAGTTTGATGATCTTGGCAGGAAATGTAATAAATGTAAGCTGCTGTTTTTATTTTCCAGTCTGACATCTACCACGTGTACTGCACCATCCCTGATTTACCTCCTCCATCAACCAAGGATGACGGAGAGTACTGTCTCCTGCAGAATCACTGAAACACACTTTCATGGAGAAAAAAAAACAAATTCCCTGAAGATAATCATTACTTCTACACTATTTTGTGCTGATGTGATGTTCTGAAAAAGATTTTTGTTACAGAAACCCGATGAACAAACAGAACATGTTAAAGATTTGGATTTTCATCCCAGCAGATCAGAGAAAAACATCCTATTTTACTCTCTCATCTCAAACTTAACAAGTAGATTTAATTGTGTGATTTATGTCAGGTCACTTTCAACATTTTTAGTCAACACATTTTTTTTTGCAAAGTTTATCGTTTTTAATTTAAATAATTCATGAAAACTGTTTTACTCAGAACTCCTTTGTACTTGTGTGTTTCTGTGGATGCTGCGCACATCAGGTGTCTTTGGCTCTAGTTAAAAGTTTAACAAGAAATATGGTGGATAAAGTGTCGACCTCACTGTCAAACAAGCCGGATTATACAAGATTTTGAAAAATGTCAAAGGCTGTAATATGATGGAGGTGATCCAAAGTTGACAAAGTGTTTGGGGGGGGAGTGAGCTCCAGGAATCCACCATCGCCTCCACATCCTGGAGCGAGTTCAGCTCCAGGTGGTTCTGATCACCCCAGTGGTCCAGCCGACTGACCTGCTTTTCTGGACGCTTCGCCGTCCTGGATCAGACCAAACACTGCTGTTATTGTTAGACTTCAGGAGCTTCATAAACTGGTCTGTTGAGCTGTTTCTTTACATTTAAGAGAAATATATGAAAAACACCAAATAATGTGACTTCAGCCAAGGTGTTTAGGATACAAATGTTTTTGAAAAACCATGAATAACCTCGTACATATTCTGAACTTGACAGTCAGCACAAAGAGCAGGGGTGATTTGAATATTAAACCCAAAGCTTTGCTGTGAGTCTAACAAACTTTCACACACTTTTACCTAGTATCTAATCTTGTGATGCTGTGGCCGGGTGCGAGTCGCTGCTTAGCGGGCGCTTTTCCTGAGAGCGCTTTTCTGAAGCTTCATACAGATGAAAAAGTCAAAGAAGTGAAATGGAAAATGTTCATCTTCATTATCATGGGAGCACAGCTGCTGTTCATTTTTTATTTCATAATGTTTTATTCTTATTTTACACTTCACAATTAAGTACATCACAACTCAAATCGATGTTTTACTTTTTCATGTGTTTTGGATTTTATCTGAACAGAAATTGATACATTTAACAGAAGTAAAAACACTGTGAAGAAAAAAAGTCAAACTACATTGCATAAAGATACTCCATAATGAAAGAAAAAAAGACGTATAAAACATTTTAATACATATTTTTGTATGAATTGGTGAATTTTTCTCAATGATTATGTTGCAGACTGATAATTTCTCTAAAGGGACAGCTCTTATGTGATATTACGACGCTTTTAAGTGTCCGTTAAGTTTAAAAAATATATTTTGAGCAATTGTTTGGAGATTACACATCCCATACGGGGAGTGAAATCTGTTCATGACTTTATTATTAGTTGGCCTCAGACTTACTGGCTTCAGCTGTTACTGGAACGCACCGTCAAAATAAGAGTTCCTGTTCCTCCAGGAACTGACTCAAATGAATCCCTGCCTCTGTTCCTTGTTGCTGTAAATATGGAGCCTACGTCATGTGCTTTTTACAGAACCGCACTGCATTTCATCCAATGCAGGATCGCAGATAATTTTTTCCATTTCACTTGGCAGGTGGGTGGCAGATATGGTCAGGGTGGTTTTCCTGTGAGAACCAAACAGATCCCTTTGTGTGGGAAGATGGAGTGGTCTCTCTTAGTGTGCAACAAAAAACTGAGGATTTGTGTTATATTTTCCTATTAAACTTTTGATCTCAATAAAAATGAATTTGTCATTCTTAAGTTTCTACACACAAATAAAAATAAAACACATTTTTAGGTACAGACATGAAACAGAGCAGACAGATTTGCAGCCGTTGAAAAGTTAATGTTTTTCATACTGAACAACTTGGACTGCATTTTTGTTTTTTGTTGTGGTTTAAATACTTTACTGAGGCTGTTAGATGTACCTTATATTAAAATTTGGGACTAAAAAAGTCAACATGATCAGCCACTTGATGGCGCCATAAAGTAACTCTAGTCAGTACAGCACCTAGACAAGAAATCATAGTAATTAAATGAGTATTCTCAGTGAAAAATATTTTATTTCTTTTTTTACAGTTAGGAGTTTTTCAAACAGAACTGGGATGACATGAAAAAGGCCATTTGAATTCACTCTTTTCTGTGATTTATTTGTTGTCTATGATGTACTTCTTCACTGGTACTTTGTGTTCATAATGTCTTTTGGTGCTTTATCTAGTAAAATGTATTATTTGCAATTTCACTGGATTGATTATTGGCATCAAAAATTTATTTTGCGCTACATTTATGCAGAACATAAAAGAAAGGTAATTTGGACAAAAATCACAGCTAGAATCCAAACATACATTTATATTGTATTTACCAGCTTTACTTAACCTGTGCAGCTAGTTTGTCGGACACCTCGAGGCTGCAGGTGGTGGTGAACTCTGATGTTCGGCACCAAGTGGAAACTTGAAGTGAGCAACGCTCACTCTGACATGAGTTAACACTTTCATCCTCACTGTGAGCATTGTGTAAATCTGTGTGCATGCATGGACTCTTACACTGAAGGTACTTTGATGTGCACAAAGAAATGAAAAAAACGAATGCTGTACACTTGCAGCTGCACAGCATGAGATGTGCAAAAGATTGTATCAAACTGTGTCATGCTGCTTCTAAGTTAATGTCTTTATTTTATCAAATTTCTGAAGATTCTTTGTCACAACACAACATAAAAGCTGGTTGTAACTTGCATTTTGTCTTCGTTTCTGTTTGAAATTCATTTTATGTTTTATTTGCATGTCCAGTAAAAGCATATTTCCTAATTTTTTATTTTTTCCTTATTTATTCTAGATGCTCCCTTAGATCTCAGAGACAGGTTGTGGTCAGTAGGTCACCAGAACTGCAGAAAAATGTAACTACACCCACTTATTTACAAAAAAGTGCAACAACATAAAAAAGCAATCACACTGATGGACTCAAATTCACTTACATCTACTCCTGTTGGGTCCTACTTATCCTCAGCGCAGTAATATTCAATGTATAAAACCAAAGTTTTTATTAGTTTTCTGTTTCTGTTTCAAAAGCTAACAATGTTTTTGAAACAAAAACATTGTGCAAAGTATAAAGCCAACTACCTTGAATTTGAACAAATCTGAAAAGATGTGTTTGGTCACATAATCAGTGAAGAATAATAGTTTGTTATTGAACGCTCATTCATAATATAACAATTAATAAGACGCTTTGATAAGAACAGCTAATGGTCAACACGTTCAGTCTGAGAATTACCAATGAAATGAAACAAACGGTCATGATAATCAAACAGGAGATATCAGCAAAATCTGTTTTGATGTTGCTTTTGGAGTGAAAATGTCTTCCCCCTGAGTCGCCTGTCAGTCATATTTGTGGGTTGTATCTTTGAGTCCTTCTGATCTTCGTCCTTCATGCTGTCAGACACTTATCTTCTCTCAACGGTTATGAACAGTCTTGCCTTCACCATGGTGAGATGCCTGGTTTTTATAATTTTTTTGGGTAAGTTAATTTTCCTACTTTCTCTCAACATCAGTGAATTTGCACTGATAAATATAAATACACACAACATATGACTTTGTTTGGCTTTGCACTTCAGTTGTGCAGTTTACTCTGATAATAATATGCTGTTTGAAAGTCACAGTATTTAATTGTGACTTTATAATGTACCAGTTAATTCTAAGCGTATAAATAAAGCTTTTCAGTATAAATAAATAAGTACTGTTACATTTTTCTTTCAAGCAGGTTCTTTTCACGAGGTGCAAGTCAAACAAGGTCAGTTTTTAACATTTCTTTTGTCCAGATGTGTTATCACTGTGCAATTTATCACTGCTAATAAAGTTACCTAATATCTTAAAGTCTTAGCAAAAAGATTTTCTTTTAATTTCAGATCAAAGAATACTTTATTATTGGAAATGTTTTAATCTTAATGTTTCAACATTTGATCCTCTGTCTCTGTTTCAGCTCTTCCTCAGGCTAACCTAACAGTGGATCCATCATTAATCACAGAAACTGATTCAGTCACATTAAGCTGTCAGGCTCCAGCTCATGTTTCTGTGAATCAGTGTTATTTCTATGTGACTGGAGGAACTCTAACACCTTCCTCCTGCATGAAGACGTTTACAGGAACTGAGCTGCTGTTGATGGGAAAACAAAATTCATCCTCTGTGGTTGAAGTGAGATGTTTCTATATTGTGAAGTATGGGGATAGAAATTCTCCATCTCCTGATAGTGATATGGCTCATATTACTATACGTAAGTGACTGCCTCATTTTTGAAAAATTTAACAACTTAGTTTTCTTTATAAAAACTTGTCAAAGTTTAACGGGAAAAGTTATCAGCTCTGGTTTACTGCCACAACATATAACATATTTTACTTTCCCTTTTTACACAAATTACTTCTTCTGTAGGCCTAAAACCACAGCTGAGTGTACACTATGTTAAAGGTATGTACGCTCTCTTCCTTTGCTCTCTGCCGGAATCCGTGAAAAACGCTACATGTAACCTGTACTTTGGAGAATCAAGTCGTCCAACTGCTACAACAACAATATGGAAGACGAAGAGCTCAGAAACCAGTCAGCGGTACTGTCGGACTGTCATTCAAGAAAATGAATTACTGAGGCATCTACGTTTGGTTCAACAGAAGGAGGCCAGCTGTGATTACAGGTTGAAAGGTGACAGGAAAAGCTTGTCACCTCGTAGTGATCGATACAGTTTCAACGGTGAGTCAACATGACATGAACACAGTAAATGCTATAAAAATATGTTTTTGTTTTTAATGAAGCCATGGACCCTCAGGATGCAGTGTGTGGATCTGGCACCAACATGTAGATCATTTAAGTCCCAGGAGTTACGAGGTACAGCCTCCAGGATCAATCTTGTTTGACCAGCATGTCCACATGTACAGACAGGTCTTAAACATAATTATAAGTATGAACATATTACAATTATTTTTTTACCAAAATATTTTTATTGAGATTTCCACTTTGAAAATACAGTCACGCACAAGTCTAAACAAGTTTCTTTTAGACATACTATGTGACAGTAAGTCGGAGAAACGAAAAACAAAATGAGACGTCGAATAAACCAAAATAAAATAAAAAAAACACAGCTTCTCAAAACAACTGAGGATTGGATGCAGTTGTACATGTTTATTCAACGCGTCTCACTGCAGGTTCCAGCAAATCAAGGGCTGAAAAGCCCTCTGACAAGCCAAAGTCCTTAAGAAAGTTAATGAAAGAAGACCCCCAAAATTAAACAAAAATCCAATATCTTCTCAAAAACATATTGTTTTAGAATTCTTAGTAAAATTACAAAAGTTATGCTTCTTAGTGCAGAAAGCTGATAGGAAAAATTCCGGAGTCAGTTTTACCAAAATATTAGAGATTCTTTATTTTGTTAAAACTTAAAACCTGTTTTCTATTTGTAGGTGTTGTGGAAGGAAAAGTAACTGAGATCAGGACAATGCCAACAAGATTTACAAGGACCACAGGTCCAGTGGACTCAGTGTTTCCCACCAATGGTAACGATGAAATATATTTTAGAAAACTGTTATTGTCTTGCTACCTGAGATCACAATGTCAACATCTCAGTGTGTTGGTTTTCAGCAGGTTGCAGGAGTAAACAGTTAGTAAAAGCAATTTTTCCCTTTAATCAGCTCAATGTTATAGTGGGAATGAGAGAAATTACAATAGCACAAAATATTACTGAATAATTTGCAGGCAGTTTTATGGCAGTTTCACTTCTGTCAGACTGCCCAGGGAAGCTATGGCTGAAAATGTAGCTCACCACCATCAATGTATGAATGGATGAATGTGGTGTCTAGTGTCTTGTCTAGATTAAACAAAGAGCTATAAAAGTACAAGACATTGTATCATTTGTTTTTACCATGGGTTTTAATATTATTTACAGACAGAATCCAATAAATGTTATGCATTTGCATTTTGCCCCCGACTCATTAATACTTCTAAATATCATGCTGTATAACCAGTTGTCTTCAAAAATCCCCCAGTTAGTGGACAGAGCCACAATTCTGAATATAACATCATGTCATGCTTTACAGATCTTTATATTTTGTATTTAATTGTGAAAACCATGCATTATTTGACCTGTATTTGAACACAAATGTTTGTAATAGGACATTTGATCGACCAAAGAACTTAGTTTATTTTTTAAAAGTTGGAAAAAGAGAAAGAAACATGTTTTCTTAAGATGTCTGTAAAAAGCAGACGTCATCTGGTATACATTTGATAAAAATATTAATTTGTTCTCATCTCCGTTTTAGTGTCTTCAAGTGTCACTACCAATTATAAAGTGGAGGACATTATAGAAAAAGCAGGAAATCATAAACCTAAGGGCAAAAATACAGGTGAGATTCTTGTTTTACTGTCAGTATTAAGATAGTCTTTTTTGTTTTATCCTTGTTTTGTATTTTTTAATACAGCTGTTTGATATTGTGCATCCTTCAGTAAGATATTTAGACTATTTCAAGGTTTATAAACACTTCAGTCTAAAGAGGCTCAAGCTTTCTGAATGATTTCTGCTGTATGCATCACTGCATTACAATATGAATTACAGCCTTCTGTAGTTTAGTTATTTTCAACTTGAGACATTAATTATTATGCACGTAGTGTTTTTGTTTTTGACATTTCTTAGTAGTAAAGTCTTAGCTGACAGATTTTTGAGATTTGAAGTCGGTTGATGAGTGTTGCAGCAACACAAAGCGATTGTGGTTTGAAAGTCAAAGTGAAACTTCGTGACCTTCAAAACAGACATGAAGACTTTAATAATCACGACAGCTGTGGGTGGAGTGATTGTGATCTTCATCTTGATGGCGGCAGCTTGTTTCAGAGCCAAAAGGAGGACTGGTGAGAGACACTGAAACTTTTGTTTAATAAAGGAGATCCATTAAAAAGTTTATGTCTGGGGATCTGCTGAGAATTTTTTACAAATAAAATCCAATGTAAAATCAAACTTCTTACAGCTACAGTGACGTACTGCAGATATAATATGTTTGATTAAAGTTTAAATATAGTAGGATGTTTCTAAGTTAAGAAATAACATTTAGAGCAAAGACACTTAGACATTTTAAATAAATATTAAATTAGTGATGTTTATCAGCATAAAAACAGAAGCTGAAGTCTTGAGTTGTGGAGTGTGAATGGTTAAGTACAGATAAGGCATCTGATTCATTCTACTTTTTATTTGTTCAGAAAAGGGATCACACAAGAGGTAAGACTTTTATTGTCAAGACTTTCTATTATTGTTCTTTTATCAAATTCAGGTTCTGATAAATAAACATAATTCTGCTAGGGGTATGTTAAGTTACTGTTACTGTTACTGGGGTATGTTAAGTTAGAGAGAAATATAAAGTTACTGGTTTATCTAACTTTCTGGATCTGAGGATCTTCATAATATTGCTGTAATCTATGAATGTTTAAAAGCTTTCTGAATGGCCAGATCTCGTTTTATCTTTAAAGTTAATTCATATTTCAATGACATGGGTTTTTTAAAACAAATTTTTTTTTTAAAGCAAATTTTACCTGAGAAATCAGAAGGTTTTGTACTTAGTTTTCTCTGAAATGCTCACATGACAGGGAATAAACTCTAATTTGTCTAAATCTGATCTTGGTTTGCTGCTCAGTGTAATGAATGACTAAATAAATTTGTTTCTTTTTTTCTTTTTGCATAGAAAACAAACCAACATTACAGGTAATACACACCTAGGATCTTGAAATATCTACTGTTTCTCCTATTAACTTATATTTAGTCTTTAGATTTGTCATGATATAAAGACTAAATGCTGTGGCTCAGGCTGAGATGAAGAGTGAATGATGAATTTAATGAAATTGTCAGAAATACAAAGTGCAAAATCCAGGTGGCACAGACTGAGCGGAAGGCTAATGCTGACAACTGGTAGAGCACAAGGCTACAACGGCAGACTTGACAGCAAACAAGACAGCAAACAAGACAGCTTGACAAACTATACGGCAAGACACACTAGACAAGGACCCGACGAGGAACAAGGAACACAGGAGGGATTAAATACACAGAAGGTAATCAGGGAAACGAGACACAGCTGGGAACAATCAAGGGATAGACAGGACAACACAGAGTCTCAAAAGACACAGAAACCCAAAATAAACACAAAGAAAACTCAAATCCTCCCCTCAAGGGTGGCTCCAAGACGCCCAAAAAAAGTCCATAAACAAAAAACAACCAACCCAAGGTGGGCAGAGGGGCCCAGAAAGGAGGGCCAGAGTCCAGGAAACAAAACAGAAAAACTCAGTGCCTAAATAAACAAAAACGGTCAGGGCGGGGCCTGCCATGAATGGCGCAGGAGGTGCACCCATAACGGTGGATCCAGAGGCTGGGAAAGGCACAGGAAGCGGACCCGTTGTGGCAGATCTGGTGGGTGACGTTGGAGCAGGGGGCGTTGACAGAGGAGCTTGGGCCTCAGTGGGGCCAGCAGAGGGCTCCGAGGGAGCACAAGGAGGAGGCGATGAGGAGCCACTGGGAGGCAGTGAAGGCCGCCCACTTACTGGGGCGGAGAACCCACTTACTTGGGCGGGCTATGCCACAAGCATAGGTGCCAGCTGGGCCGCCTGGAACCCCATGACCATGGTGACGGTGGCTGAAAGCGGGCTGGCTGCGGCGGCGGTGAGGGGCGAAGAGTCTGCAGCAGCGGCGAGGGGAGAGGAGTCTACTGCAGCGGCAAGAGGCGCCGAGTCTGCAGTGGCGACTGAAGGTGGTGCTGGTCCCGGAGGTGCTGGAGCTGGGGTGGTGGAGAGGAAGAACGGAATGCCCAGCTTAAGAGGCAGAAGGTCGCCAGCCATGACAGCTAAAGCTGTCTGGCGTTCCCACTCTGCCTCCTGCTGCAGCTCCACCAACCCCAGTGATGGGAGATGGGTGGACCAGTCCTCCAGCACCAAGAGGAGCCTGATGGCAACCCCAAGGTGTTTGAGGGCCAAGTAGGGTTCTGCCACAATCTCCATATAGTCTTTTATTGTTGATTTTAATTCATCCCAACAAGCAGGGTCCACGTTGTTGTTTTTTTTTTCTTTTGCGTCCCTGACCGTAGTAATTTGTGGTCGAGTCCTTCTGTCATGAAATGTGTTGAAGGTGGTGAGGAAGATGCTATGGCCCAGGTTAAGATGAAGAGTGAATGATGAATTTAATGAAATTGTCAGAAATGCAAAGTTCAAAATCCAGGCAGCACAGAATGAGTGGAAGGCTAATGCTCACAACTGGTAGAGCACAAGACTACAACAGCAGACTTGATAGCAAATAAGACAGCTTGACAAACTAGACAGCTTGACAAACTAGACGGCAAGACACTCTAGACAAGGACCTGACGAGGAACAAGGAACACAAGAGGGATTAAATACACAGATTAAATCAGGGAAACGAGACACAGCTGGGAACAATCAAGGGGTAGACAGGACAACACGGAGACTCAATAGACACAGAAACCTAAAATAAACACAAAGAAAACTCAAATCCTCACAATAAATATTTGTGTTTATGAATCATGTTAATGTCTGTTGTAGATCAGTCTGTACAGATGACGGATAACACAGAGATGGTAAATAAACTATTTTTTTGCATCATTCACATTGCATTATCTTGCTTGCATTTTTTGTTTATTTTCCATTGACATGATCTTTTCTATTGTTTCAAGTTACATAGAGATGCCATCTACAGCATAATCTCATCTGTACCTGCTGCTGACTGGTCTACAGGTGAGTTTCCTTAGTTTGATACCCACTTGAAGTTGATCTAAAAATACATTTACAAGAAAATATTTCCTAAAAATAATTTATACAGTTTTTATATTTACAGAAATCATAGATTTGTTCTTCATAACCACAGAGAAAGTGAACAGTCAAACCAGACACTGACTCATGTTAATTGTATTTTCTACTTTTTCAGATTCTGGAAAATCCGCCGTTGAAGAACCTTCAGCTGAAGACGTATGAAAAAATGATCACAAAATATTTATGTTTGTGAACTTAACTTGTGTGTAAATGTTATAAATGTAAAAAATCCTGGTGTTTTTGTTTTCCAGTCTGACGTCGACAGCCTGTACTGCACCATCCCTGATTTACATCCTCCATCATGTACGGGTGACAGGGTGTAGAGCAGCGGTCTCAGGCTCCAGTCCCAAAGGGCCGGAGTTCTGCAGCTTTTAGACGTCTCTGCTTCAGCGCACCTGGCTCCAATATTAGCTCATCAGCAGAGCTCGGTGGAGCTTGGTTGCATGTTAGTGAGGAAGTTTTGCCTTTTAGTTCAAGCGTGTAGGACAGAGGACACATCTAAAAGTTGCAGGACTCTAGCCCTTGAGGACTGCAGCTTGAGGCAATTCATGTAGAAACTCCTGCAAAAGCAACGAAACAAATGTTTTGTGGAGGAGAAACAATAAAGTTTGAAGATAATTATCTGTACTGTATCACACCACTTAAAGTGTCTCATAGTTAGCTCTGAGGTTTTTGAGAGAAAGTACCATGCTGCTCCCCAGAAGATGCCGCCCGGGGTGGTTGCCCATGTCGCCCATATCAGAAACCGCCACTGCTCAGAGAGCACAACCTATTTATTTGAGACTTCTCATGCTCATATTTTATTAGGTCAACTTGTCTTTCTGTCTCTTTGTAGAGCATCTTGGTCAGAATACGTTGTTTTTAATGTGCTCCATAAAAACATTTTTATTTAGTTTTTACCCCTGTCTGAGGACTTGTATGATATTAGGATTGTATGATCTGAGGATTTGTGTAATATTTTAACTTACCTGTACTATACTAGGCAACCTTTTTAACTGGACATTTAGACTATCATTAAATCTTGTTCTATTTGTTTCTTGTCGAGTTTTTCTTTTTTAATATAGTTAGTCTTGATTAAACACTTTGTGTCTTGAGGTCTGCTGAGAAGTTACACTTTATTGTTCATTGCAGTTTGGTCCTCTCTAGTTTAATGGATGAATCAAATAACACAGTGATGGACAAACAGGCTCAGATGAATCCTGGTCATGTGAAGACGACCAGCAGCTCAGATGGATTGTTTTTATAAAACAATTTAATCTACATCTTGAATTTAAAGAACTTGAAAGAAAATTTGAAAACCAATATACAAGCCTTTTAATATTTTATATTTGACCTTAAAATATGGAAATGTTCCACAAGTAAAGGATTGATTGATTGAACACATAGACAGTGACAATTTTCAATATGTCTGTCAATGACCACAATAATTATAAATACCAATATCAATACATAACCATATTGACAATGAGGTTACAGAGAGTATGTTATTTTAACAGGTGAGTTTTGAGTCTTAATCTGAACATCCTAAACTTATCTGTCATTTGTTTTCCAAACAAGTAATCAGTTGCTTCTAACCTATTGATTGGGAATCGGCTCCTGATTCCCCATCATGTGTGTTAGCCTGCTATGCTAACACATGTTAGGAGAAAAAACTGAGATTCATTCAAGGTCATGTTTTTACCAGGTTATTAAGTCATTTATAAACGTTACACTTCTAAACTAAAAATAGCTTGTAAACTAAATATTTTGTTTGCTAAATAAACATTTAGTTTGGAGCTGTAGTATTTATAAATTTATGAACAGCATGCTCAAGATAAATAGGAGGATCCTGGATTGTTGTTTTGAAGTTTGATTTATTCATTCTAGTTTTATTCTTTGTTCCTTGTTCTCTTTCTGTCAGATCAACTTTGTTTCTGTTTTACTTTATTTCAGTTAGTAATTATTGTAATTATTTCTTGTGTCTAGTTATTCCTTTTCCTTTAGTTTAATTATGTCCTCGTGTCTATTCATTCTTTAGTGTTAGATTTATGTCCTAGCTCCTTGTGCCACTCCTTCCCTCTGGCTTTCTTGATGTCTGTACAAACCATACAACACGTACAATTTCACCTTTCTAACACTCCTCAGCCCTGACTCGCCTTCAGAGGTATTTTCTTAACAGTTCACACCTTGAGATGTGACCAAAACAACTGACATGGCGTCATTGTGGACATGCTTGGATAGTCCCATAGAGGACAGAGCCACATATACCAATTACCCCATTAGTGATATTAATGACTAATAAGCATGTTAGTTGAAACCATGTTCAGAACTGAAAAAGAAGTGAAATATCTTTAAAACAATAGAAGTCTAGTTATTGTCTTCTTATGTACTTAAATTTTAGATTTTATTTTGTGGATTACTGAGAAAAGGCATAGTACATCTGCAAATTGTGTAAAAGGTTATTGTTTTTTGTGGTTTCTGAAGAGCAGACGGTCACCCGGTTGGCCGACCGTGACATCTGCTGCCCTCTTCCTGAGCGTCGTGCTGAGACTGTGGCAGGGTTAAACACTTAAATCTAGTTGAAACGTTGCCAAATAGAATAGAAATTAAGCAAACATTGTTGCTCCAAATCCAGTGACTCATTCTGTACATGTGCATGTGGCCAAGTGGTTCTCTAAACTTTCAATTTCTCAGCCCAAACCACAATTGGATTGATGTCTGGATTGTGTTACTGTGGTCAGTAGGTGTGTCCACTTCAGATTATGTGGATTTTTTTCTCAAAACAACTTTTGAAACCTAATGTGGGTGAAAGTTAAAACAGGAACACGTCTGTGTCAGTTCATCTACAGTATGATCATGGCTGTACAGCTGATGTTCTTCATCCTCTTTAGTAAGTACAGATTTCTTTATCCTGCAGTAAATTACTTTATTATTGAAATGATCCATTGCACTTCGCCATCAAACAAGATAAATATTCTCATGTTTAAATCTTGATGCTTCTTTGTCTAATTTTCAACATTTTATTTATCAGATTCCCTTCGTGGGACCAAAGCTGAAGGTCAGTGTTGATATAAACTTTACTGTTGTTACTAGATTATTATTTAATCAAATATTTTGAAAATCAACTTTTATTGTTTGTTGGTGATGATAGCTGACACCTAAACACCTTTTGAACTTTCAGCTCTTCCTCCACCTAACATAACTGTGGATCGACTTGTGATGACAGAAACTGACTCAGTCACATTGAACTGTTGGGCTCCACAACATGTTTCTGTGTCTCAGTGTGATTTCTACATTGAAAACAACAAGATGTCTTCAAACTCCTCCTGTGTGGAAACACTGACAGGATCTGAGATGTTGAGGATGTTAAATAAAAGATCAACAGCTGATGTCAAAGTTAAATGTGTCTACTCTGTAAAGGATGGATATCTCCAATCATTATACAGTGCATCAAGAGTAATCACCATAAATAGTGAGTAAACAGATACTCAGTCTAATTTAATAGTTCTGATTATTCTGATCTGTGTTTCTGTGTTGATGAAGATTGTTGCAATATGGCTATGCTGGATATCCATCATGCGTATAACTTTACTGTGCTCATATTTCCAGATCTACTTCCTCCTGCACTGATGGTGAATCCTCTGGTGATCACAGAGTCAGACTCAGTTACTTTATACTGTCAG
>CAEGAE010078448.1:0-16779 GCA_903067095.1 Girardinus metallicus
TGGAAAACCTTTGGAGGGAGTTGAAAGTCTGTGTTGCCGCCGCCAGAACCAGAACATCACTGCTTTAGAGGAGATCTGCTTGGAGGAATGGGCCAACATTCCAGCAACTGTGTGAGCCAACCTTGTGAAGACTTCCAGAAACCATTTGACCTCTGTCATTGCCAACAAAGGATATATTACAAAGTACTGAGATGAACTTTTGTTATTGACCAAATACTTATTTTCCACCCTTACTTGCAAATAAATTCTTTAAAAATCAGACAGATTTTTTTAGAACTGTTTTTGTACTCCAGATTCTGCCTCTCACAGATGAGCTGTACTTCAAGTGGAAATTACAGACTTCTCCGTTATTTGGAAGTGGGGAAATATTCTGCCTGAGTTAATCTCACATTTTGATAAAGTAATGTATGTTCAGTGTATTTGAGCTTCACTTGTTAATCAGACCTATGTGATGTTCTCCTGAGGTTTGTTTAGTGTAAATAAGGGCTAAAACTTCCTACTGGCAGGAAAGTGCGAAGTTTATTTTTGAATATACACTGAGAGATAAAGAAACACATTTCTGCTGGGTGCTCAATTTTACTGAGAAACAGAGAAAGGAAAAAAAGCTAGTGCTTGAACCAGCTCACCTCAGACAACATATTGCTTGTCTTTATTTGTTAAAATATTAATATGTTTAATATTTTATTCAACTTTTCCATCCTCAAAATTTCAGGACTAGTATAAAGTAGAACTCTCAAAAAAATGAGTGTTTGTCCCATAACACAAATTTATTTGTAAATGCACAAATTAATGGAAATAAGTGGAAATTAATAGTTTTAGGTGAGACCTTTGCTGGTCCATATCTTACCCGAACATAATGAGAAATACATAATAATCTTATGTGGCTCAGTTCAAAATTTGGCATTATTTTAATTTGTGTTTAATCTGAATCCAATCTTAAACAGCAGAACAATGAAAGATGTAGACTACTGATGAGGCACCAGGCAAATCTTACCTGAATCTGAAAACAGGCAATTCCCTTAAAAATCTGTTAGTGTGCACATGTAGTTAGAGTTATTTAGCCATAATATGTCATGCTGATGAGCACACACCTATAGGTTTTACAGAGCAGAGGAGTGTTTCACAGAAACAACAATTATTCCAGTGAATGACTTTCTGTCAAACCCAATAAGCACTGATATAAAGAACAGCAACTAGCACCCAGTTAGGAGCTATTTAAGGGACACCACCTATTTCCTGCTCCAAACAGCATGTCAGCACTTCTCTCCACTGACACTTCAATCTCTTCTATTAAACACTAATGAGTGGTGGTGAGAAAGGAAAGCTATTACAGCAAATTATACACATACAGCAATAATCAGCTCTCAGCGTGAAACTCCCATGCAGCCAGGCCTAGCTTGGCAGGAGGCTAGAATTCAAACAAAGTCTACTGCAAACACAGAATAAAGAAAATAATTTGCAAATAATGTGCATGGGTGAAAAGGGGAGGGTCAAATAAAAAAAATAGGAAATGAAGGCTAATAAAGAAAAGATAAACAAAAAAAGGAAATTAATTGGGGATATTGCAAATGTCGATGGGAAGCACCACAGTTTCTGGTCACACATTAGGTATAATTTATATGCACAGCAGAATGAATATAAAAAAGGAGCGTAACAACAGGAAGAGAAAATAAGATGTTACCTCAAAAGGGAGTCAATCAATAGTAAAAAAGGACAAACTGGTCAAAAACTGTCAGAAAAAACAGGGCTTTAAGATAAGATTTAACATGCCCTCAGGAAAAAAAATAAAGTTGCGAGTATGAAGACAAATTGTTTGGAGTTTTGAAAACAAATTGTTTGGAATTTTGACTTATCAAGTCTCCAAGGGAAAAGGTCACGCTAGACTTTTTTATGGTCCGTCATTTTGATTCCGTGAAAAATATCGTATTTTTATCCATCAATTTTTAAATGATATTAATCTGGGCTATTCTGTTGCATTAACTTTTTATGCAGTTTAATTAATCAAGCAGAGGAACACGTGTAACTTTTCTCTGCAGTGATAAAAACCACCGACAGAAGAACGGAATTAAACGCTCGAAAGCGTCCTGTCCATGAATCTTCTACGCACTTTCAGCTCTCGGTCAGCAAGATGCATTAAGTTCAGTATCCATGTCAGAGATAATATTCACAATGGATTTCTTTTATTGACTGATTTAGTTTCATCAGCAATGCACTCGTAAAGTTGAAAATGTCTGCAAGTCTACATAAAGTATAGTCTGAGGTGTGAATTGTAATCTGTCAAAATGACAGTCTGACTTTTTCTATCGATCTAAAAAGCAAATACTGGTCAATACTGGTCAATGCAAACCCTGCTTTTGGTATTGATTTTATCCCATGTACGCTAAAATCTTAATGTCTGAATTTATGAAGAGGACACAGTAACATTTATATATGCCAAAATCATCAAAATTGTTCGCATTGTCACATCAGCATTGAATCAACTACAGGATTTTCCTCTTATTGAATACTATAAAAAGGTGGAGTCTAGTGTTCTTCAAATAACTAGAAAAAGAACACTAGAAGAGAGAAACTCACACATGTTGAATTCAATTATCTCTGAGTTATTCTGGATTCCAAAAAAATTTAAAGAACTATCAAATTTATGTTAAAAATTTTAAACAAATAAGACCATATTTAAAAGTTTGAGTTAAGTAGCTTCTAGAATTGTCTGTACAAAAGTTTTACAATCAATGCAGATCAATAAAGAAAATGCTCAAAACCATTTTCATTACTTCTGCAATATTTTTGGAGACAGTTATTTCAATTAAAGATCAATAAATATTATCAATCATAGTTTGAAAATATTATCTCAACCATTGCTTAAATTAAGACAAAACCAATTAGACAAAAGTAGTTCAGTCCGCATTTAGAAAATGTATGTGATATAAAAGAGTGACTGTGCTGTTTTGCTGCAGATAAGTTATTAGTAATTTCTGTCACGCATAAGTGA
This sequence comes from Girardinus metallicus, assembly GCA_903067095.1. Classification (NCBI taxonomy): domain Eukaryota; kingdom Metazoa; phylum Chordata; class Actinopteri; order Cyprinodontiformes; family Poeciliidae; genus Girardinus; species Girardinus metallicus. The sequence continues at coordinate 2,990 of CAEGAE010078448.1, forward strand.
CAGAAATTATTAAGCCTTTATATCAAAACTGTAATAAAAAATTTATTCAAATTTAAAAAGTACTTTATTGATCCCAAAGGGAAGTTAAATGTTGTTGTAACTGATTAATTCAAAGTCCTCAAAGAGTTATTGTAGATAGTGATACCTGTTACAGAAGCAGTCTGTATTGCCGTGAATTTGAACAAGCCTCTGACTGAAGACACTCTGTTTTCCCAAGACACTCTCATGAAGAGGATAGTCATGGTTGTCCATAGTTTCCTTGCCCTTCTGAAGAATCTTTCTTTGCATAGTTATCTCCAGAGGTTCCACTGTTGTCCTCAGAATAGAGCCACAACAGAACCAGACTTCTTTATCAGGTTGTTGAACCTTGTTAAGTCCCTGGTTCTGATGCTGCTGCCCTGTCCCGTCTTATAGATGCTTCAGTGTTGCATCTCCAGTCCAGTCTGTTGTCTAGATGAACACAGAGGTATTTATATATTGATATATCAAGGTATTGCTGAACATCTGGTTAGACGCAGAGTCATTCAGCACAAACTGTGGTCTGTTTGTGAGGTAGTCATAGATCCAGGTGACTGTTGAGGCCTCCACCTGTGTATTCTGGAGTTTCTCACAGAGCAGATCAGGTTGAATTGTGTTAAATGTACTGGAGAAATAAAAGAACATGGTCCTCATGACAGTGAGTTTGTTGAAGCAGGTGTATGATGGAATCATCAACTATGATGAACAAACTGCAGCGGGTCCTAATATGTGCTTGTCTGCTTACTCAGATGGGCCAGCAGGAGTTTTTCCATGACCATCATGATGTGCGTTGTCAGGGCAACAGGTCTATACTCCTTAACCCTTTCATGCATAGTGGTCACTACAGTGGACAGCTATCTAAAAGCCATTTTCTTGTACTTCGTGTGGATTTTTATGTTATAAATGCACACAGACCACTGAAGTGGACACTAATGCATCATGAAATACATTGTCAACTACTGGCCATCAGCTGAAAATGCAAGAAATTATTTTTGTAAAATCCAATATGGCCAACAGACAAAAAAGCATGCCGACCGACCCTGTCCCTCCTTCTACTGTAGACGACTCTTGCAGGTAAAAAAAAATATTGTGACATCAGATAACCCCTAAAGAACAATACTACAGATGTATTTTCAAATACCAACTTTATATTTGGAGAAAATTACAATTGATCACCTAAAAAAAATAAAATTATTTTTTTTTACAAAATCTTTTTTCCTACTTTTTTCTATGCCTTAAGAAAATTAAAAAAAAATTGAAAAAAATTCTGACACAAAGGATCATAATTCATGCATGAAAGGGTTAATAACTGATGTGTGAGTTTTCTTCGGTACAGGAACCAGGCAGGATGTTTTCCACAACAGTGGAAACATCTCTTTGGTCAGGCTAAGGTTGAAGAGATGTTGTAGAATATGACTCTAGGGCTGACGCCATCTGGACCTGCAGCCTTGTTCTAGTTCAGTCTCTCCAGCTGTCTCTTCACTTCTACACACAAAAAAGTGGGACGGAGAGGCAAAGGGAGCAACAGCATCTCCTCATGTGATTGAAGACAAACTTGTGGAAGCAGAAGAGTCCATGACTGAGATGGAAGATGGAACATGTAAGGTCTAACAGGAAAGCTGTGAGTCAGATGAGGGTGGAATGTCTGTGTGGCTGGAGAGAGGAGAGGATGATGATGATGAGCTTGTTCCTGAACTGAGCCTGTTGAAAATGTATTCAGCTCATTTGTTCCTTCCAGACTTCCATCTATCTGATTATCCTTTTGCTTGAAGCCTGTGATCTTCTTCATTCCTGATCACACATCTCTGATATTGTTCCTCTGCAGTTTATTCTCCAACTTCTTCCTGTACTTCTCCTTGCTGTCTTTAATATTTACATTGAACTGCTTCTGTATATTCCACAATAACTCCCTGTCTCACTCCCTAAAGCTTCTTTTTCCTGTTTAACAGTTCCTTTAGTTCACTGGTGATCAATTCATTTCATGTATTGTTATTTGGGAAGCATCTCACTGGTGGAGATGGTGCTCTCCTCACAGATGTTTATATAGTTAGTCACACTCAGTCATGTCTAAGAGCAATCTAATCAGTTGTTTCAAAACAACCTTGTAGGGCTTCTTCTGGTTCCTGTGACCACTTCCTGAAGTCATCTTCCTAGCAAGTAGTCTCTTCACAAGGCGTTCATATTAAGAACAGAGATGAACAAGATTATGATCCAATTTCCCAGGAGGAGGTCCTGGTTTGGAGACATATGCATCTGTGACATTAGGATAAAACAGATCCATTGTCTTGTTTTCTCAAGAGCAGCAGCTGACAAACTGGTAAAACATTGGCAGTGGAGAAGAGGCATGATTGAAATCACCAGATATTGCCTTAAATACGTTGGGGTGTTCTGTCTGTGTCCTAGCAACAGAACTGATGAAATCACATGCATTATCAGCAACAATGGAGGGAGGAATGTAAAAAGCTTCCAAAAGAACACTGGTAAACTTTCTTGGTAAATAATATGGATGGAGACATATTTATTTCTTTTGACCAAAAAATAAAGTCAGAAAAGCAAAGCCTAACCATGTCATCCATGGGAGGAGGAGGGAGATTCCCAGGTTCTTGTGGTGTGTCTGAGACTTCCAGAGGAGGAGGAGGTGAAGCAACAATGTTTGCTTAATTTCTTCTCTTTTTGACAAACGTTTTCATTAGATTTAACTGTTTAGCTCACCCAGTCTAGCATGACTCTGGGGAAGAGAGCGGCAGGTGTCATGGATGGTCAATAGCAAAGTATGAAAAATATTGCCAAGAATCTGTCCAACTTCAGAGCATCCAAAACAAGAAGGTACGGTTAATTTAAAAAAGCTCATTCTTTCCCCAGAAAAGCAGTAATAAAAAAGAAAAAATCTCAATGAAAGTACAAAGCTACTCCAATGTGCTGCTACAATGAGCGACACAATTCTAAAATGGTGGTTCAAATCCACCATTCAAGAGGGGTTTTTCTATCCAGCCATCATGGTATGAAATTCTCTCTTCTTTTGCCAAGTTTTTATATCATAAAATAATTATAGCCTCAGGTTATAGGAAAAGATGGAATTGTTTTGATGATTAATGATTCTGTGGAAGCCAGCAAAAAAAGACAAAAGTATTTTGACTCTTGTTTTATTCTCAATGTCTTCCAACATCCAAAACCAGAAAAAGAATCGAGAACAACCGTTGATCTTTTCTTCTCACTTCTCCCCTCAAAATAAGAGCCTACTTTTTGGTGTGAAATATATTTGTTTGTGTCCGCCACACAGGCCCTCCTGAACACACAGAATGTCACAAAAACAAAAAAGCATAACATGTGAAACCATATGACAGGTGTAAAACACATAAAAAGACAAACATAGCAACAACAAACAAAACAAATAAAATACGGCAATAGGTTGAAAGTGAGAGACTCTCCGAACCAACTACTACAGAACAAACTAGTGAAACATTGGCAGTGGAGATGTGCCAATGTCTGAGGAGGACAACCCTATTGTAGGGGGAAAACCCAGAGAGTGGGCTAAGAAACTGGGGGACTGCCACAATGAGGTGGCTGAGCCAACTCAACCAGGTCCACTGGTAACACATGAGCTGGCTTCAAAAGGTCCACCAAAATACTCTCTTGATCACCCCCTCCAACTCCACCAAAATAATCCTAGGTCCCCTCTCCAAAACACACAAACAGAAACTACCCAGGCATTCCCTGTTACCCTCAAAGACTGGCCCAGGACCAACTCAGCTGATGAAAACTACAGGTCTTATTTAGGAGCCGAATGCAGGCCCAATAAATCCCATGGCAGGTGATCCATGCGGCCATTATCCACCAATGAGACCCACAGTGCAGCCTTCATTGTGCGGTGGAACTTCTCACAAAGACCACTGGCCTGCAGGTGGTAGGCAGCAGTATGGTGGAGTTTTATCCCAAGGCTCTTTGCCACTGCAGTCCACAACTCTTGAGGTGAACTGGGTACCCGTGTTGGAGGTCAAATCTAATGGCACACTAAATCAGGACACTCAAGAGGAGATAAGTACCACATCAACCGTAGCGGTTGATGACAGCAGAACCGCCTCTGGCCACCGGGTAGTTCTGTCCACCATCTGGCCTCCATCATCAGGAGAAGGGCAAAAAGCATAGCATTAGCCGAGGTAATTTTTGCATCATCAAATGCCTGCACCCTCTCTAGGGTCCACTTTATTCGTTGGTCCACTTTTTTGCCTCCAAGTGCTTTGCACAAGGGGAGCATAAAATGAGCTGCCCATGGGATGAAACAGTTATAAAGTTCACCATCCCCAAAAATTCCTGCAGAAGTTTCACTGAAGGAGGGCAGGGAAAAGCTTCAACCTTGGCAGGTAAGAGAATTGCCCCTTGAGAGGACCTCAACAGCAGGTCTGCCGCATGAATAAAGATGGAGAAATACAGCGCTTCGCCTTAACTTCGAACCGGCGATGACAGAAGCAGAGAACATCGTCCTTCCACAGCTCTGTCACTGCAGCACGGCATCAACAATCTCCGATGCCCCCACCTGGTAAAAGTGCAAGGACACTGTAGTGGCTGGATGCCAGGGAGCGATAATCATTTGTCCGTAGCTGGCCAGTGTGGTGCGAACAGGTGGAGGAAGCTGGCGTGTAAACAGGTGCGTAAAAAGGATGGAAACATCTCCCGAGCCAAGTGATCCCAGCATGTTCTCCATCAGCTCAGAGGCATTATGATCCCCCAAGCCATTCAGAGACCACAAGCGATCAGCTTGCTCCGCATCTGACAGTTGGTAAAGCCGTAACAGGTCCTCCTTGAGCGCATTGCATTTTTAGTGCTGGTGGGCTCCACAGTAGACCGATCAGACGGCGGGTGGAAACAGAATCCATTGCAGCAACTACATAAAAGTACTTGGTCTCATCTGTGGTTATCCCACTAAGATGGAACTGGGTTTCCACATGCTGAAACTATAGTTCAGATTGTGCAGCCAGAACTCTGGAAGCTTGGAAACATCAGCAAAAACATCTGATGAAGCGGCAGAAGAAGATGAGACCATAGCAGTTGGATTAACAGCTGCCTGGCAAGAAACTGGACCTGAAATCACAGCTGGTGGAGAATCGGAGGCAGCATCTGGTGAGTTCTTGCTCAAAAACATGTTCAGATGTTAGGGTTCACCAATGTGGAAGTCAGTAGAAAGAGACAAAAAAGTATTTTGAGTCTCACTTTATTCTCAATGTCTTCCAAGACCCAAAACCAGAAAAAGAATGAGGAACAGCCCTTGGTCTTTTCTTCTCCTCCTCTCTCTCCTTCACAATAAGAGTTTACATTCTGGTGTGAAATATATATACGTTTGTGTCCACCACAATTCCAGAGTTGTAATCAGGATCTTTTCTGTGCCTTTGAGATTACTGTGAGCTGCACCCACTGGCTTTGCAATTGACATGACACCAGCTCCGCCCCCATGCAGAAGAGCAAACGTCTGACAAAATGTTATAGCGCAGATAGTGGAACTCAAGACGTTACCCGAGACATTTACATGCCAACACTGAGGAAAGACAACAGGCAAGAAAATTCTCCAACAAGTCCTACGTCAAGTCTATAAGGTTCTTAATGGGAAACAATGGAGATATCAACATTAACATTTACTCTGAGTACAAAGTTTGAACATTATTAACATGACAACTTTTTTTATGATCTGTTAAAACAGTAATTAAAACCCAGTGACACCTACTGATAGATGGTGGTTTTCTGTGTCCTCCTTTATAGTTGGCAGCTGTGTTGTGTGTTGGTTGAATTGGTTTATATGACTGACCCGTGGCTCTGTACATAGCCTGAACCCAGAGCGTTCTGTCCTGTTCGTCATCACAGGCGAACGTCACCAGGTCGCCCTCCTTTACAGCATTAAAAAACACCTGGCCACCTTGCAGACCTAAAAATTGCAAAAACAAAAAAGAAATTAGGCAAAATTGAGAAAGCTTCATGAGCTAGTTGTACAAGCAAAGCACATGCCAGATTATTTTTCTCTTATTACTATAGATTACCAAATATTTATATAGAATTAAGTTTGGAGGCTAGTTCTAGACCAATTTTATACCCTAACCCTTCCCGTAACATATAATTACCCAGTAATGTTTTTACTTTTCCAGCCTACATAACATCTTTTAATACAAAAACACAGTAGGCTGCCGGTGCACCACCTCTGCGCCCCCACCACCGGGTTTAGCAAGTTTTCTGGGGGAAACCCTGTGTACTCAACATCTGGGGAACAGTGTTCATCTATAACATTTCTGTAGTTACATCAGTTTTCATGCGCATATATACAGAGTCCACCACCTGTGCTTTTACTGGAATGTGGAGTGCTGTCCCAGCTGAACATAGCGATTTCCAAAAAGTTGCAGTTCCAAATCATCTGTTTTATGCACTGTAGATCTGGAATTGGAGAGATTTAGGCTCGGTAGAGGCGGCTTGTTTGGTTGTTTTCTCATCCTTAACATGACACAGGACCTGCGGCCCCATTTCTGCTTTCTCTCTCTCCAGAAGCATAGCTAAACCTGTGCAACTATATTAATTTCAATTGCTATAAAATGCCATATACAGTGTGTCACAATAGTGAGTACACCCCTCACATTTCTCAGATATTTAAGTATATCTTTCCATGGGACAGCACTGACAAAATGACACTTTGACACAATTAAAAGTAGTCTGTGTGAAGCTTATATAACAGTGTAAATTTATTCTTCCCTCAAAATAACTCTATATATAGCCATTAATGTCTAAACTACCGGCAACAAAAGTGAGTACACCCCTTAGTGACAGTTCTTTAAGTGTCAATATTTTGAATGGCCACCAATATTTACCAAAACTGCCTTAACTCTCCTGAGCTTCATAACTCTGGTAAACTCTGGAATGCTTTTCAACTCCTCCATGATGACATCACAGAACTGGCAGATATTCAAGACTTGGCGCTCCTCCATCTTCCTCTTGAGGATGTCCCAAAGATGTTGTATCAGGCTCTGCTTCTGTAGCTCACAGTACATATTGGAGGTCTTGAAATGTAACTCCCTAACACCTGCTGCACTCATACAGCCCCAGACTATGGCATTCCCACCATCATGCCTGACTGTAGGCATCACACATTCATCTTTGTATTTCTCACCTGACAGCTGCCACACATACTTGAGACCATCTGAACCAAACAAATTAATCTTGGTCTTATCGGACCACAGGACATGGTTCCAGTAATCCATGTCCTTTGTTGACATGTCTTGAGCAAACTGTTTTCAGGCTTTCTTGTGTACAGACTTTAGAAGAGGATTCCTTCTGGGGTGACAGCCATACAGACCAAGTTGATGTAGTGAGTGGCGTATGGTCTGAGCACCGACAGGCTGACCTTCCACCTCTTCAATCTCTGCAGCAATGCTGACGGAACCCGAGCACCGGGAGACAGCATTTGGATGTGACACTGAACACCTGCACTGAGCTTCTTTGGACGACCTACGCGACGTCTGTTCTGAGTGGACCCTCCTCTTTTAGAAAGCTGAATGATCTTGGCCACTGTGCTGCAGTTCAGTTCCAGGGTTTTGGCAATCCTCCTGTAGCCTTGGCCATCTTCATGTGGCGCAACAATTCATCTTTAAGATCCTTGTAATTGGTTAAACCTGCCAGGTTTTTCCCCCGTGTGGTGTCCGTTGCACACTGAGTGGCCTTTTCTGCTGCATCACAATGCATGATTCGGCTGATGTTTATTATCATTCTGTTATTTTTTCCTGTGGAGTTCTATGTTTATTTAAGCATTTGAGAACATCATGGTTGTCCAAAATGCTGTATAATAAGTTACCTGTTCTGTTCATCGTTACACTGTTACAGTCTGTAACCTTCGTTGTTCCTGCTCACAGCAGCAGGTCTGTTTATCTCAACCTTTCTAACTAGAGGCTATTCTTCTCTCTAGCATTCTGCTTTATGGGAGGCTGGGAGTGCGTAATTACGCACTCTAGGCTGAGACTGTTTGTTGTTATGTGCGAGCAGATGCTTCATGGTCTGGATGATCATGGATCATGAACCCACTAGCAATAGCCTTAAAGGGCGAAGCCTATACAAAATAGAACGTTGGTTATGTATTGTAACTCCAAATTCTATTAGTATTGGCGCAGCCCTTTAAGCTGTGGGCCTCACTGGTTCCTGAATAGCTGAAAAAAAATCGTTGTTAGGGTTAGGACAACGATATTGTCCGGTCTGACCATTATTTATACAGACTGGGGAGGGGCCAACCCAGTAGGTGGGCGTGGACTAAGCTTTTTCCAGTGCTGCGCTGCGCACGAGGGATAAACCCACTAGCGACAGCCTTAAAAAGCTGCGCCTATACGCATAGACTCTGGAGTTACAATACATAACCAACGTTTTCACACTAAAACTTGGTGTACGTGCAAATTTAGAAAAGTGCAACGCACAAAACAATCTGGATATATAAAGCTGTGCGAACGCACATGGTTGCGCACCTGCTGGTCTGCCCTGTCGCCACCCATAAACACATATGTAAATTAGTATAAACACCCAGAAGTGCCACCACGTGAAGCAATCACCATGGCAATGTCGTCGTTTGTATCAGTACTTTTAAAGAAAAAAAATCCAAATTAAAAAAAAGAAAATAAAGAGATCATGCAAATGCCTGTTTGAACAGCAGAGCGTTCAGCCGGTATTTAAAGACAGACAGCATGTCAGAGAGTCCTTTGAGTGGGGAAAGTGGACGTTTATTCTAAGTAGTGGAATCATGTGCATAAATTGTACATTTACAGAATATAGATGCTTTCTGTCCATCAAGGCACATTCACAAAGGGGTCATGGCTCAACTGAAGGATGACTGCAGTTGCACCGGTATTGGCACCGCACGGCTCCTACTTTAGGTTTTCCTTTGAGCTCCAGGATGATCAGTCCGGGCAATCTAAATGCTAATAAACCATAATCAATATTTCCCTGCAGATCAATATGATCTCTGAACACATGTTCCCTCTGAATCCTTCCATTGGTGATGTTCTCCATCAGAGCCAAATGGGTCCACAATTTCGCTGCACACCTTTGTGCAGCTACTTATATACGTGACTGTATACACAACTTGATCACCTTAAAAATAATCAAACCTTACATTTTTGGAGTTAATCTGCTGATCCAACCCTGTTTTCTTTATTTAGTGAGAATGAAATTACCCCATAGATGCATTCCATGTGCTTCGGCGTTCAGACCAACCCGTTACGTCTTTATGACAAAATCTGAGGAAACGTACTATTTACATTCGAGTGAGGTTTTCGCCTCCTTTTATTTTTCTTTTCTTTATTTTGTGAGCATGTTAGGTTATTGTCGGAGGACAGTTTCATTGTTTATGTTTAAAAAATAAAATACTAAAATCATAAAAAAAACATTGTGTTTCTTGGTCTAAACACTGAATGTAGTCAGATTTCAGTATATTAAGGTGAGTTTTGACGCTTTGTAGTTTGATATTGTTCATAGAAAAAGTTTGCGTGGCTGACGCACATTTTCATGACGGAAAAAGCTTGCGTATATTTACGCAAATGTTGATGCAAAGATCATTTTTATACATGCCAACTTGTGCATAAAATATAGAGCCACACAATTTTTTGTGCGTACACACGCTTTATACATGAGGCACCTGGTATGTTTTTGATGAGGGAATATTATAACATGATGTAAAGATCAAAAAAGTCAGTTTTATATAATACTTTCCCTTTAAGTAAATCATAATCTGTTAAAACTAAAATGTCTGAAAATTTTTACTTTATTAAAACTTAAAGTTTAACCCTTTAGAAATTAGGAAAGTCTGGAAAAGCAAATGGTTTCCATAATTCATTTTTCTCTAAATATATGTAGATGGATCAGCATTTTCCACATAGTCTACCTGTCTGAGGTTGGCAGTAGTCCACAGTGTAGCCCTCCAGCTGCATCAGTTCCTGAGGCTCAGCTTTCCTCTCTCTGTAGCTGCACAATGCAAATGTGTACTGACTCACCTAAAGGAAGCAGACACATAGTTTGGCACTTCAAAAATGAGCACAATCAATTATCAACACATCTCATTTTTCTCTCTTTTTTGATAAATTCTTTGGTGCTAAAGTAGTAGAAAGCAAAAGTTCTACCAGCACTGGCACGGTGACATCAAACATGATGATATTTTTCAATAATTCAGACAAAGTGACTTCCAAAACTTCACACATCATATTTTTCTAATTTTGTCACATCAAATCCCTAAACTTCACATTTCATACAACTTTAATAACACCTCTTATGATCCCCTAATTAGTAAACAAAGTGACTGGGTTGGGATATGAAAAAAAACAGACAAAAATAAATTTTCAGTAGATTTGAACAGTTGCACTGGGCTTGAGGAAAGACTGGATCCTTTACAGTTTGCCTACAGGGCCGGTTGGGGAGTTGAGGATGCCACTGCCGCTTTACTAAACTGTGTTTTTAAACATCTTGAAGGTAACAAAAATCATGCTAAGTTGTTATTTGTAGACTTCTTGTCAGCTTTTAACACAATCCAGCCCCATATTTTGATTGATAAACTTCTTAACTTTCATTTGTATTTTAATGTGGTGGGCTAGATTCTTGAATTTTTACATCCAGAACGCAGAAAGTCAGAGCGAATGGATGCATGTCTAGAGAGATGTTGCTGTCTACCAGGTACCCTCAAGGCTGTGTCCTTTCCTCTCTTCTTTACATTTTGAACATGGACGACTGTCACAGCCGGCATGATAATAGGTTAATATTAAAATTTGCAGACGACTCGGTGATAGTTAGCCTTCTACATGATGATGAACATTAAATAATTTAATATAGGGCTGTTGTAAACGAATATTTTAGTAATCAAGTAATCTATCGATTATTCTTATGATTAATCGAGTAATCGGATAAAATAAAACATTGGTAAATCTAACATAACAGCAGTGTTACTATCGCATATCAACATCAGTCCAATTTTTCACATTTGAACTTCTCTAACAATTACTTTTCTGTAGTTTAGAAAATTAATTTGTAACAATAAAAGATCACTTTCTAAGTTAACCTGAAGAAAAGTTGTACAAAAATCTGAAATTATATTCAGTGTAATAATAAAGAGGCAGGCTCACAAATATCCTGCCTATTTGTGAGCAGGCTATTATAAAAATATGTCTATACTCCAGCTTTTGTATTAATCTTCAGTAAGTTTACTAGATGAACTCTGACCTTGCCCAGCCATTCAGACATTTATAGCGGTTGTGTTCATGTTAGCGACGGGACTTGACATCTGCATTCGTCACACACAGAAACATCTACCAGGTATGTAACGTCACGATGCGCTTCACCACCCATTTGTTGCGACCGAGATGATATGAAATTTATTTTCCGGTATTTTCAGTAAAGCTACGCATCTAAAGCGCTGCAGCCCACCGTGTTCAGTCTATCCGCTCACATGTACACACAATCCCGCTGTTCGCTCTGAACCAGCAGCTCCAGGATGAGAAAAGCTGCTGAACTCAAGCATCGCTCCCATCATTTTAAGGATCTTTATTGGTCCCTCGAAAAATGACAAAAACCCGGATATTATCATGAATCAATAAAATTCTCCCAGGCCGAACTTGAAAACTGGACATTTTGCTGCTAACACTTAGCTTTCGTCAACAACTCAGGCGGAAGTGAGATCGCAAATTAAGTCCGGGCCAGAACACAGTGCGCTAAATAATAAAACATAATATAACGAGGCTTCGAGACAGGTAAATTTTCCTCGTTTCTTTTGTTTGATTTTCTTTCAACTTACCATTTTTTAGTAAATAAGGGACGAAAGAAGGTTTCAAACAGATTTTACTGGTGGAGAATGTCTGCCAAAAGGGCACTACAGCAAGACCTAACTAAAGCTATACTCTAATTATGAAAAAACTATCAGGTGAAATTTAAACCTTTAGTTCTACATGAAAATTTGGTTTTGTATGTAGTCCATCCTCTGGAACCCAAGGATCTCTGATCTGAGGTTTCACACCTACTAAATTCATCCAAACTTTATTGCAGACTCACAGAGGCATCTTACCTGAACAAGGAGAAAATATCTTTTTTTCCAGCGTTTCCAGACACTATGTCCTACAGCATACAGGTACCTGATGCACAAACAGAAAAAGATCATAAAGCACACAGTAGCTACCATGTTTCAAAAAGTCTAAAGAATCCTGTTTAATTTAAATAAAGTGGTTTCAATCAAATGAGACAATAGGAATCATTTTTATGCCAATATTGGAAGATGAAAATGCTGATTTCTTATTGCCAGAGAATGCAAAACTGAGGCTTTATTCAAAATTCAAGAATACTTTATTGATCCCAAAGAGAATTTCCTCACTGTCAATCATGGTGGTGGAAGTATTATGTTTCAGATGTGTTTTTCTTCTAAGGGCACAGGTCAACTTTACCTCACCGAAGATGAACGGGGCTACGTATCGCAAAATCCTGGGTGGCAACCTCCTTGCCTACACCAGGGCACTGAAAATGGGTGGTAGATGGGTCTTCCAGCACGACAACAACCCAAAACATACAGCCAAGGAAACAAAGTGGCTCCATAAGAAGCATATCAAGGTTATGGAACGGCCTATTCAGTCTTCTGACCTCAATGCCTTATTTCCTTCAATAAAATTCAAATTAATTTTTTTCTCATTTCATGTAATTTTCTTAGTTTTTATTTTGATATTCTCTGTAACTGTTAAAATAAAACTATGAGACGTTTCATTAATTTTTTTGTCTAAAAAAATTTTTAAACCAGTGGGGGATCAAATACTTATTTCCTCCACTGTAGTTATAGACTGAATCTTCACCTGAAGGATTAGAATTTGTATTGCAAGTTTGTATTTTTTTGTGTGCGAGTGTTTTTTGATGTAAAGCATTTGAACTGCTTTGTTTTTGACGTGCTATAAATAAACTTGATTGCTTGATTTGTTTTGTTCACATTAGAGATGAGATGATTGTTCGCACACCATGACACAAAGCGGTCCACCAGCTCTCTGTACTCAGCCTCAAGCCCATCACACCTGACAACTGTAAAATCATCTGAGTATTTCTGCAGATGACAGAAGTCAGACTTGTGCTGGAAATCTGAAATGCAGAGTGAAAAGAACTTGTGAGAGTACAGTGCCCTGTGGGGATCCTGTGTTGCTGCTTCAGGAAGAGCATTCCAGGAGGCTGTTCTTCCTGGACTTCAGCTCAGCTTTTAACACCATCATTCCGAGCAGACTGGTAAGGAAACTGGGGGACCTGGGTCTCCCGCAAAACATCCGCTACTGGATAATGGACTTCCTGACAGATCTCTCCCAGAGGGTGAGAGTAGGAACCCACCTGTCCTCAGCACTGAACACCAACACCGGGTCTCCACAGTGGGGAAAAAAAGTATTTAGTCAGTCACCAATTGTGCAAGTTCCCCCACTTAAAAAGATGAGAGAGACCTGTAATTGACATCATAGGTAGTCCTCAACTATGAGAGACAAAATGAGAAAGAAAAAATAAATCAGAAAATCACATTGATTTTTAAAGAATTTATTTGCAAATAAGGGTGGAAAATAAGTATTTGGTCAATAACAAAAGTTCATCTCAATACTTTGTAATATATCCTTTGTTGGCAATGACAGAGGTCAAGCGGTTTCTGTAAGTCTTCACCAGGTTGGCTCACACCGTTGCTGGAGTGTTGGCCCATTCCTCCCAGCAGATCTCCTCTAAAGCAGTGATGTTCTGGTTCTGGCGGCGGCAACACGGACTTTCAACTCCCT